>APFE031422091.1:1184-17731 GCA_000404065.3 Pinus taeda | reverse complement strand
GACTACACCAAAATGTGTTGGGTTTATTTATTGAAGAACAAATCTGATGCTTTTCAAACATTCAAGAACTTTCATAAATGGATTAAAAATGATACACAATCTCATATTGGGTCTATTCGCACTGATAATGGAAAAGAATACACATCAAATGAATTTGAAAACTATCTCTGCCAACATGGGATCAAACATCAAACAACTGTTCCTTATAATCCCCAACATAATGGTGTAGCTGAAAGAATGAATAGGACAATCTTAAATATGGTATTCTCCATGCTCTTCTTCAAAAATGTAAAAATAATGTTTTGGGCTGATGCTGTTCTATATGCTGCATATATAAAGAATAGATGTCCATCTAATGCTATTAGAAACAAGATTCCATATGAAATGTGGTATGGGCATGTTTCTTTGGTAAAGCATCTCAAGGTCTTTGGTTCCACCTGTTATGCCTTGATACCAAAGGTACATAGAAAAAAAACTTGGTGGAAGAAGTCGTAAGTGTATCCTCCTGGGGTATTCAAACACCTCCAAAGCATACCGTCTCTATGATGAAGTCAATAAAAATTTTGTTGTATCTAGAGATGTAATTTTTCTTGAATCATCCAAAACTGACAATGTTGTTGAGTGGCAACTTGATCACTTGGATAGATTCGCAAATGAAAATTTATTTCAAGACTTTGATAATTAGATTCCACATCTTGAAGGGGGGATTCCTATACTAGATCAACATGTGGAATCTTCTTCTGAAGAACTCCCTCCCCCGCATGAAACTCCAACAACAGATGATGCTTTAAGTGATGTGATTGATAGAATTGGGAGACTCAACCTTGATTCAGTCCCAACTCAATCAATGGAGTAGCCTAGACCATCTAAGAAAGGTCCCACAAAGTGGCTGATAAAGACACTTGAAATTGTTCATCCTGATGAAGTTCGAAAGATAGGAACTAGAAATTCAAACATGCAAAATGGAGGTGATGTAGATGACTCTAATTCACCTGTTGATATGGATGTTTCTTATGATTGTGAATTGAACTTGTCTATAGATTTTGAATCAACTTCCTTCAAAGAAGCTGCTTCTCATGATGAATAGAAAGAAGTGATGCAAAAGGAGGGATGCCCTCATAAAGAATGGCACTTGGAAGCTGGTTGATCCTCCATTAGGAACCAAACCAATTGGCTACAAGTGGGTCTATAAGAACAAGTATAAAGCTGATGGCTTACTTGACAAGCACAAAGCCAGGCTTGTGGAAAAAGGTTTTGCACAGAAGGAAGGGGTCGATTATGAGGAGACTTTTTCCCCCACAACAAAATGGGCTACCATCCGGACACTCTTTGCCCTAGTAGCTCAGAATGGTTGGAAAGTCCATCAAATGGATTTAAAAATTGCTTTCTTGAATGGATATCTAAAAGAGAATGTTTTTATGTCCCAGCTTGAAGGATTTTCTATGAAAGGACATGAACATAAAGTATGCAAACTTGTGAAATCCTTGTATGGCCTCAAACAAGCACCGCGAGCCTAGTATGAAAAACTAACTGAGCATCTTCTGAAACTCAATTTCAAACATTATGATCTTGATGATGCAACTTTATTTATTGAGAAAGTTGACAAAACAGTTGTATATCTTGTGGTACATGTAGATGATCTTTTGATGATAGGGAAAAACGAAAGCTACATTGCATCCATAAAGAAGGAATTGGGGAAAAGTTTTGAAATGACTGATTTGGGCTATGTTCATTAATATCTTGGGAATGAAGTAACTCAACATCCAAAGTCCATATTTCTTTCTCAAAAGAAGTACATTGGAGATCTGTTGAACAGGTTTGGCATGACAGAATGCAATCCTCTCACTACTCCAATGGAACAAAACTTAAAGCTCACATCTATTGAAGGAAAAGAATTTGAGGATGCAACAACGTATAGATAGCTTGTAGGAAGTCTCAACTACCCAACTACTACCAGACCAGACATTTCGTTTGTTGTTGGAATCCTCTCCAGGTCTATGCAAAAGCCTTATGAGGGACATTGGTTTGCTGCAAAAAAAATTCTAAGGTACTTGAAGGGAACTCAAGACCTTGGAATCAAGTATACACGGGTGGACGACTTCAGCTTGATTGGATACTCTGATTCAGACTTCGATGGAGAAAAAGAAACCAGGGTATCTACTTCAGGATATTCTATGAGTCTTGGATCAGGAGCTGTCTCCTGTAGATCACGCAAACAATCAGTTCCAGTAGATTCCACAACAGAAGCAGAATACGTGGCAACAGCTGAGGCAACAAAAGAAATTGTGTGGCTCAGGAAAATTCTTGAAGATTTTCAGGTAAAACAAGTACGATCAACCCCACTCATGATTGACAATATCTCTGCAATAAAGTTAGCCAAGAACCCAAAGTTCCATGATCGAACGAAGCACATCAATACTAAATATCATTTGATTTGACATCATGTTGAGGCCAAAACAATCCATCTCCGTCATTGTTCCACTAATGAGCAAATTGCAGACATCTTCACCAAAGCGCTTGGAAGAGAAAAGCTTGAACGATTTAGAATGATGCTTGGACTCACCAACATCCCTTCAGATTAAGGGGGGGGAATGTTGACATCTAATCATCAGGATTTGGTGAATGTAATGTAAATAAATAATAAAGAATATGAACAATCGTTGGGAGGTGAAGTGAATAGTCTCTCCCTCATGTATATAATAAAGACCAACCTAAAGGAATAAAACGAATTGATTTGGTGGAGTTACTACCTGGCCTGACTATGGATATATATGTAATGGATCCTTTATATGAGGGCTTTTCCTCTTTAAGTGCAACATAAAATCTTGATCAAATTGCCATTGGGTAAGAAGTGATCAACAATCATAGTTAAATTCCCAATTGTTGGTAAAGTTTATGTTGTTGGGAATACTAGTGTGATCTTGTATTTTTCCCATACCCAGTCACACCACCCTCATCTAAGAAATAACTTTGATATATAAGAGAAAATATAGCCTCGAACTCTTGGTTCACACTCTCAATAGATGCTTCATATTCAATAAGATCTTGCAACTTGGAAGAACATTTGATCAACAACAAAATGGTGTGATTTCCCATCACTGTGTGAACTCTCTTTATCAATGATGATTTGAGGTAAGGTTTTTATGGTTTGAGAAATTATATTGGAGTGAAATTACATGCATTGGAAAGAAAAGAATTTGTTCTGACTATACGGTCTCAAACATGTTTTTCACACCAAGATGTACTGCGCAAAACAAATATTTAAGGAACATTTCTCTATTATAACCACTATCACCATATCGACATAACTCAATTTTTCTTAATCCTCAACTCTATGTTGATGTGAAATATTTGATGTATTAATTCCATAACTAATTATATACTTGAACATGGAGAAAGTTGAACCACTTGCGGAGCTGGTTTGCGACGTGATTGGAGAGGTTGTAATGCAAGTGGTCAAGTTGCAAATCATACTTGCACTTGTTGAAGGTGTAACGAGGTTCGATCTTCACAAATATACTTTATCATTGATGTATTTTTTTTTTAAGAATTTTCTTCATACCAAGATAAAAAAAAATTATTTTTATCATGTACCATTTGGATATTTAAAATAAATAAAATTGATTTTGAAATTTTCATATTTTAGTGTCTCCAAGTTGACCGAGTCGGGCCTCCAGAAGACAAGTCATCTTGCCCAAAGGAAGTGTCCTTTTGCATGAATGAACAACTATATATTGACATCTATGCTCATTCACTTGGAAAATGATTCAGATCTCATCTGTGGAAGATAATTCAGAGTTATTTTTCTATGGCATCTGAGCTTTCTATGGCATTATAGTTTCATGGTAAACATGTTTCTTGTGGTAATGTATTTATTTGATGATACAAACTTGCAAGCCTCTGTGGTACCTCTTTGCCTGCTGATGCGAGATTCAATGATACTTCTCTCTGTGATGATGCAAGCTTCTTTGGAACCCTTCTCTTTACGATATGTGGATCTCATGTATTACCGACCTCTCTGTGATATGCAAGATATTGATGACACTACATCTATGTGTAATGTAAGATACATAAATTAATTCACTCCTATGAACTGAAGTTGGATTGAAGACAAACAAGTGGCATTCTATGAACAATGTTTTGGACAATTGTTACTTGGAAGAGGGTTGACTTTGCACTTAGTTAGTTTCACTTGAATTTCTCTTGTTGACTAAGATTCTATAAGGAAATTATTGTTGGGTTTTCCCCTTGTGCATTTTTCCTTGGCCTTTGGCCTAATCTCTGGTGTCTCTTATATTTTTGCGCATTATACTTGTATAATTGCTCCATGACCTAATGAGTGAAGTAAATAATAAATGGACAACATCTCTCTCTCTCTCTTTGTATATATATATTCACAAGTAATTATTATGTTAATAAATTCTAGCATGCATTCGAATTTCAACATGGTATTAGAGCTAGGAATTAAAAGAGAATTCTAAAACAAGGTTTGAAGTAATCTTTGTGATCCAATGATTATAGAAGTCTGTGATTTATATCAAATAATTTGGGATCCATCTTTATGTTGGATCCATGTCTGATTTCCATGACAACAATCATCCGAACTATGTAATCATTGTGGAAGCAGGTTTAACCCTATGGAATCATGACAAGTCTTTGTGTTGAGGTCCAAGTTACCTTAGAGAAAGTAATATCAAAGGTCTTATTTTATCTATTTCCCATCTTATGGAGGACTTATTCACTTTTCTAAAAAGCCAAGTTTTTAAAAAGACTTTTCTATGACTTGGTCAACCGAGTTTCTATTGAAGAAGAGACTTAAAACAGACCTAACATTACCCCTATCCTACGCAACTGAAATGATCATGGTTTATTGCTATAGGAAGGCAAAAAGGGCTTGTTTGGGTGTAGGGTATATATTCAAATATCTCTGTGGATAGTGAAGGAATATTAGAGGTCTATTGGAAAATATTAGAAAATACTTAAAAGTGACTAAAGTCTGAGAAAGGGATGTAACAAGGGTTGTGAGATGGAAATATTGTAGGTTTTCAATGCGTAATTCAAATGATATTGACACTAACTACACTGCTGTGCAGTAATCTAAGCCAATGATACTACAAGAAGGAAATAAAATTTGAAGTCACTTGAAGTCATATACAAGATGAGAAGAATCATTATATAAAAGGATACAAACTTGAAGGTCTTCACCACTTTGGAATGTCATAAAATCTAAGGCCAAAAAATTTATGAAACTTTGTGAGTTAAGAAAATCTGATATATCTTTGTGAAATAAGGACTGTGATCCAAGTTATAAATCATCCAAACACTCTAAACTGTGACCCAATGACCAAAATCTTTCTAGTGAAATATCTAAAGACTTTTCTTTTGTGACACAAGATATTGAAGGATTTATACTTATGACATGACCAACCCTAATGAAGTTTGAAAATTATCATCAATGTGAAGCCAAATAAAAACTCTGGATAATGTGATTTACAATAGTTTCAAGTTTGAAACAGTTTTGAGGCTACACATATTTGTGGAAGATAGCAAAAACAAAAGAATTATTTTCCTTTGACTATACAAGCTTCTTGAAACTATAATCTTTAATGTGAATCTCTAAAGCGTATTATTTTGTGGGTGAGCAAGTTCCTAAGGAAATTTATTTTAGTGGTATATATCATCCTAGTAGCATTGGGATAAAATTTCTTTCAAGCACTCTAAAGAAATCGTAATTTGGAACTGTATTGAGGGAAGACAGGTAAAGTTTCTCAAGTGGTATGTATAAATTTTTGTTTTTCATATCTCAAGCACTAGGAATAGATCCATGCTAAAGTTCTATTTCATCCAATGTCTCCTAATTTTATCTAAGATAAGATGTATGCTCTTAGAATACCTTGTCAACCAAACTCCTATATCTACTATGAAGGAATTACATTTAGATATTGTTGATATCTAATGTAGTATGAGGGTATATATCCTCTCCCTAGTGGATAAAGACATAATAAATTAGTTTTTCCTTCATATGTATTTAAATTCATGCATATGAAATATAGTTTTTTCTGATCAAAATTAGAATGAAATATCAAGGCCTACCAATTATATTTCTAGGGCTTGTAGCTAACACTTTAGTATACATATAGAAATTTAAATTTGAAAGGTGATAGTTCTTGACGACTTTGGATATTGAAGAATATAGGGTTTGTAAACCCTATAAAGAGTTTGAATTAAAAAAACCTAGGGACAAAACCCTAGGATTAATCGTTTCCGCTAAAAGAAGAATCCCTAATGACAAAAATGACATCATACTAATGTGAGGACAACGATGGTGACAATTACAAGACCTAAAATTTTAAGAGGGAGTTGATTCTTTTCCTAAAAATGATAGTATTTTCCCAAGACTTGATAGTGGAAGAAATAATGGGAAGAGCATAACAAAGCACAAAAAACCTTGTTGATTTGTGGAAGAATGTGTATGCAGGAAGAGAGAGTAGTTTGAAGTATGCACTAGAGAAGTAAAAAATCTAACATGCAACTAATAGTAAGAAGGTTCTCCCAGTAAGAAGGAGAAGATTATGTTAAGATGGTTTCCTTAGTTAGAATATTTAACCCGGATTTTGAAGAAGCCTCATGATTAAAGAAGACCTCATACTTTAGGAAATAAGGATTCATTATCCAAATGAAGAAATATTGACTTCAAAGGGAGCTAGAAGTAGAATTTGACATGAAAGATCTTACAACTTGGGACTAGAAGATACATCAATTAGATGGCATTGCTGATGATGTGTAGAGATACTATTGTTGGTTGGGATCTTGTATGGTTGCTTGGAAGAGCATGAAGTATGATTTTTTTGCATTGCAAAGGAAGAAAATATGGAAGTTTATACAATTAGATGTGAATTAGTTTGGCTTCGTAAAATGTTTGATGGATTTGACAATGTGCTGGATTCTATTGTGATACTCAAAGAACCTGGCTTTTCATGGAAGGTCGAAGAACTTTATGACTTTGAGAGTATGATGCAGATAGGAGCTAAGAAGCTACAACAAATATCCATAGGTGAATAGGTATCTGATGTAAGGGAAGTATGAGTACTTCTGGGACAACCTTGGGTTTGTGGATATCTCCTCCCACATTGAGAGGGAGTGACAATGGACACCTTTTTCTCCATATGGCCCGTACTATATCGAAGACTAAGAACTGTAAGTAAATTACATGAATACAGATAGGGAGAATGGTGGATTGAATAAGCATCTTGGACCAACATTCTTGAGACATGTACGTTGACCAGGACTAGTAGCCGTAAGTCAAGTACATTGATCTTGTAAACGAATGGTCTGGAGGATTGAAATTTCCTTGTGTCAAGTACTATGACAACAGATTAGGAAATGGTCTTTAGAGGATATAATTTGGTGAAACTAGGTGGAGTATATACCTCGAAGAGGCAGTGTGGTTTCCTATTTAATGTCTCCCAACAATGTATTATTATCTAGTGGAGAGATAAAGCTTACTTGTTAAGGCCTTGGTATTTTGACAATGTTGGTTATGATGATGTTATCATACGTGATGCTTATCAATCTAGATCCTTTCTTATAAGAATATTTCAACTTGAGAATATCTCAATGCGCCATTATGAATATCTCCCTGGTTAAGAGGGAGTGTTGAAGTTGTAACTAGGTTTGGTCTTCATAAATATATTTTATCATTGATGTAGTTATTTTGTCTCGCATGTTCTTCATGCCCAGATCAAAAGAAAATTTATTTGCATCATGTTCCATTTGGACATTTAACAGAAAAAAATTTTGATTTTTTAAAAGGGAATATTTTAGTATCTCCAAGTTGACCAAGTAGCCCCTCTAAAAGACAATTCGGCCTGCCCAAAGTATGTGTCCCTTCACATGAATGAGAAACTATATATTGGAATATATACTCCTTCACTTGGCATGTTATTCGGATCTCATTTGTGGAAGATAATTTAGAGCTATTCTTCTGTGGAAAACACACTTTTTATGACAATATACTTATGTGGTATACAAGTTTCTTGTGGCACTGTATTTTTGTGGTGATTAGAGCTTTTGTGGTACCTCTTTCGGTGATGATGCTAGCCTCTATGGTGCATCTTTATCTGATTATGCGAGCTTATGTGGTAGTTGTCTCTATGATGTGTGAATCTCTTGTGGCACTTACCTCTCTGTGATATGTAGATCTTTTGTGGCACCTAGCTCGTTGTCATATGTGATTTATTGATGACACTACGTCTCTGTGTAATCTGATTTATCTGAATTACTTTACTCCTTTGAACTGAAGTTGGTTTGAAGACAAAAAAGTGGCATTATATGAACAATGTTTTGGACAATTGTTATTTGGAAGAGGGTTGACTTGGCACTTGCTTAGTTTGATTTGGATTTCTCTTGTTGACTAAGATCATATAAGAAAAGGATTATTGGGTTTTCCCCTTGTGGGTTTTTCCCTAGCCTCTAGCCTAATCTTTGATGTCTCTTGTCTTTTTTTCATTGCATTTGTATAATTTCTTAGTTACCTAATAAATGAAATAAATACTAAATGATATATAAATATACCTATATAATCACAAGTAATTATCTTATTAAGAAATTCTAGCGAGTATTTAAATTCAACTATACTTGGTCTTTGATGTCTCTTGTCTTTTTTACATTTCATTTGTATAATTTCTTAGTTACCTAATAAATGAAATAAATACTAAATGATATATAAATATACCTATATAATCACAAGTAATTATCTTATTAAGAAATTCTAGCGAGTATTTAAATTTCAACCACTTGATGTTTAATGTCACTTGTCTTTTTTACATTGCATTTATATAATTGCTTAATTAACTATTGAAAGAAATAAATACTAAATTATATATCTATCTATCTATCTATATATATATATAATATAATAAATAAAAGTAATTATAATACTAAAAAATTATAGCCAGTATTTAAATTTCAACCACTTGTAAAGACAAGGTGGAAGGATCTTACCATGTAATAATACAACAACCATTTGCAACAATGACAGTCACATAATCACAATTTATAGAATCAAGGCCCGAATGACAGATCACATTTCCACTCTCGAATGATGAACCAATAACTTCTCCAATGTGTGAATGTGTGCTTTAGCTACCATTTGTGCCCCTTCATGAAATTTCTCTGCACAATGAAATATTTTTTTTTTCGTGCTATGTTGACCTCTTCCATAACTAATGATAATGTCATTACATATCTCATCGTGACATGATCGCACTTGAGTGATATAGAGTTTCGCCTCCATCCTTATGATTTTGGCTCTCTTTAGTCGTGCCAACGAAGGATAATGAAGTAGTGGTCATCTTTCTCAAATATTAAGGTATTTATGATAATATAATACCAATTCAATCCTTATTCTATGTGATATGGAAGATGAATATTCTGGATCAACGGATAACCTTAGAAAGATCCCATCTCTAATCTATTGAAAGACCCAACAAGTATGCACTCCAATGAAGGTTAAAGAGCCCCAAGTTGATGAGGTACATCAGCATAGGTGAGTGCAATGCCATATAAACCATGGGAAAGCTGAAAGGAAGAATATGTAGACCTATATGGAACAATTCGCTCTTCAAAATCCTTTTTCCGCAAGCTGTAGCCATATCCTTGAAAATTATCCTCTTTATTTATGTGAATGTTGATGATTCAATTATTGTCATGTTTGCAATGTAACTACATGAATTGTTGAATTTAGGCTTCTATGATCCATATCAAGTCTTTTGAGAAAATTTTCGGCATAAATCATATTAGAATACATTTATTTACGCGTTTCGAACCAATGAGTGTGGTTCATCGTTAGGACAAGTTGAAGAACCAGATCCTGGCAGCATGTTAAATAGATAGAGCAGATCATCCAATGAGTATCTTTGACTAGGAAACGACTATATTGGACTCGCCAGCTAAACTGGATAATGGCTATATTGACTGGAAACAACGAATTGGATTGGACCAAGGAATAGGGATAGAAAAATATAATTAGTTAATTATCTAGTAAGTTAGTTTTATATCTATTATCATATTTAAATAAGGTAATGTATATATTTAATTAATATGAGTCAATTGGTTATTGAAAGGCTTATATTAAAGTTATAAAATTAAATATTTAGTTAATTAATTGTAAGTTAGTTTTATATCTATTATCATATATAAATAAAGTAATGTATGTATCTAATTAATATGAATCAATTAGTTATCAAGGGCTTATATTAAAGTTATATAATTAAATATTTAATTGTAAGTTAGTTTGTTATAGTTATTACCATAAAGCAATTGTTTGTATACTTTTATTAATAGATTTATTAATCATTAATAAACTATTAATTTAAATATAAACTTAAATCAATAAGCTATCTAATTAAATATAAACTTAAAACTATCTAATTAAATATAAAATATAAATCATTAATAATACATAATAAATTTTTGTATTAAAAGGATAACTTATTAAGTTAGTTAAATAATGGACCTTCTAATAAATTTAAGGAATAGAATATGTGGCAAATTTCCCTAAAAATAACTAAAATGAATGAGGAACTAATGAGGAAAAAAATAGTTTGTTTTAATTGGTTAGTTAATTAAAAACAATTCTCATCTTAAAAATTCCTTCATCAATATTTAGGTATAGAATATTTATTTTGATAATAAAAAGGATTTTTATTCCGTGTACAAACAATTTGTTCTTATTATTAATCGAGAAGGAGTGAAAGAGACAGGTGAACATAAGTATTAAAAACATAAAAATCAAAGAGACGATAAAAGAGGAAACATCAATGATCCAGAAGACGAGGGAGAAAAAAACAAAGAAGACTCCACAGAGAAGAACAACACAAGGAGTGGGGGCAGGGGAAAAAAACGATTAGGAAGAGAAGGTAGGGATCCAACAACTGCAAATTTTCCAACTGTCATCTCTATTGAGATTGCTCGGCCTTTTTCCAATCTCAATGGCTTCCCTAAATTTCTGGTGATGAAATTGTGCAACCTTATCAATAATATGAGCCTCCTCAATACATACATGATGCTTAGTCTTCTCAGCGTGTTCAGCTAGGGTGGAAGACGGGTCCTCCCATGTTTTAAGTCGGCTGGGTGCTCATTAATACTCTGATTAATAGAATGACGAGTCTCACCAACATAGGGGGTTCCACAGGAAAAGGGAATAACATAAACACCTTTCATGTCCTTGGGGTCGACCGGGTCCTTTATTGATTGGAGGGAGCTACGGATGGTGTTAAGGGGTCTAAAGGTAGAGGGAACATTATGTTTCCTAAGAATCCTTGCAATCTTATCAGTGGTCCCTTGGATGAAAGGGAGATGAACCCCTAAGACTCGATCTTTAGGGTCTTTCTTGACCAATGAATTCTTGTTGGCTTTAAGGAAAGCTTTCTGACCAAGGTGCCTACTATAACCGTTATTAACAAAAACATTAAGGAGATGGGCCTTCTCTTTATCAAGGCTCTTTTCATTAGAGATTCTCAGCACAATCTTATGAACACCCATAGAGACCTTCATAAAGACATGTTAGATTCAAAAGAACATCCAACTTCCAACTATGGTTGAATTTACTTCCCAACCATTGAAACAACATTCTTCAGTTCCAAAAAGACTTTATGAGAATTGATCAATATGGTATATCGTTATATGGCTGGATGACACGTTAAGTGGGTTCCATGATGTCAAAGATAAATCCTATATCTGGATAACTACATGGATAAGTGCATTAGAGCATGCTTTGGTGGCTTTTAATATAACCGGTTCGATAGTTCCATATGGAGGGCACTTTTCTGTGAACAAATCAACATCTCTTTAAGATCGACACCATCAAAGAAATTGGTCGAGTATGAAGAAAAGATCTCTGCGGCTACTATGGAGAATAATAGTTTCCCATGTAATGTTAAAAACACTACAACGACGTATACTTTAAGTGTAGAGAAAGAATTTAGAATATCAGTCTCGTACCAAGTGCGATGTAGTCAGTAATATAATCCTTTACATCATCATCGAGATTTTCCAAGGAATTGCCATGCACTAATCTTTTCAATTTGAAACATATTAAGATTTCTTTCACAAATGACACTTCTCTTCCTCTTTGGAGTGGACTTATACTTTTGGTATAATTATGAATCTTTCAAAAAGTAGTGCTCCTCTTTATTTTAGTTCTAACTTCAATGAATCTTCAAACCCAATTTGACTCATCTTTTGGATTCCTTTGAGGCTTCCCTGAAGGGGAATCTTCATAAATAAACAAGCTTTTTTTCGTTTGAGAATATTAGGATTCTTTGGATGCCAAAAGGGTTTTTTAAATGGAGTATTATTTCCATGGCTTCCCATGGTTTTCAACAATATGTAGGTTCCTTCAAGGCACTATTATATTGTTACATGGACCATCCCTCAAAGATTTTAAAATAGCTAAGTTCATTGTACCCATAGGAGCTTTGAAGGGATATCCTTCGTGTTCAAACATAATGTGAATAAGTTAAATTAAGAGACATAGGATGAGATTTTACAACCTTGAATGCTAAAACTTTGAACGTGTGAATGGCTAAGAGAGATTGCAAGCGTGACCAAGCGAACTTCAACAAAATGGGTTTTGTAAAAACTCCAAAAGAGGTTTCAAGATGATTTTTCTTGCAAGCATGAGCAAGCCAACTTCAACAAAATGGGTTTTGTAAAAACTCCAAAAGAGGCTTCAAGATGATTTTGCAAATACAAGTGATGAATATGTTCCAAATGTCTTTTCTTAAAAATGAGTTTAATGCAAAATGTGAAATTATGAATAGTCACTCTTGAATGCATAAACAATTCCTTTCAACATTCAAGCATATGAATTGAAAATGGCATTCATATGCAATGCAATTCTAATATGATGACACAATGACTGGGATTGAAAATTGCCATGCAATGCTTTTGAGAATTCAAAATTGAAGATGCAAGGTGGGGCATGAAAATAAAGTAAAGCATTGCTAGAATACATGCCTAAACATTGCAATGCATAATATGTGAATACAAAGCTTTAGAGTGCATGAGTGAAGCAATGCTTCTACTAACCATAATGCCTGAAAATAATGAGAACTGATGACATAAGAAACCATGGCCCCTAGTAATAGCGGATTTAACTAATTCAAGGCACAAGAATACTTGTTAAAACATTGAAAAGTATAGAAGGACCCAAAACTTGGGTATTCAGGGAAAATTTTGGGGAGTGTTGTAGCGGCTACAACAATTGGAAAACCATTGGTAGAATCCAACATCTTTGCATTCATCCCTTAAATAGGTTGAGTCTTATTATTGATATATGGAGGTATTGAGTAAACACCGTGGATTCCACTTGGAGTTATGTGGTCATTTACATATGTGTCGTCCATTTATCTCCTTATCCATGCTCGTTAGTCTTTACATACTAAATTATCCGTAAATTATTGTGGATTTTCCACTCGATAGTTCTGTTAGCTACCTATACCAATAGGTTTCATTTTTCATGGTTGGTAGGGGAAGTGCCAATATGATCTACTTTGGTGATACAAAGATCTCATATTCTTGTGGAAGAAGTATACTTGCATTTGGTTGATGCTACCCTACTTCTGAATGGGTGATCCAACAGCCTAAGCTGGGTCATGCCATATTTCAATTTTTGTTATAGGTTAGAGAAAGAAACCTATCCAAACATCTCAATCTTGGCAGGTAAAGTAGATAGGTAGAGAAAGAAGGTTCCCAACTGCTTAATCTGGGGCCTTGGAGGCAATAAGGGTAGCTTTAGATAGAAAATCAAAAGAAAAAGCCAAAGGAAAAGAAAAGGCACAAAAGGGTTTGCAAATCTAAGTGCACCCTCCTTGGAGTAACAAAAAATGCTAGGCAATAGAGTGGGTAGGTAGACGGGGTTGCAGAAAGCATGGTTCATGGCATTTCACTGGCCTAAAGCAAAGGTAAAAATATGGTGCCAGTGCAAATTTCCTATTTTCAACAGTCTTACAGCAACTCAATGAAGCGTGTCTAACTTCCAGATCACCCCCTATCACATTCATGGCTAACATCCCTATGCCACCCATGTTCATGAAAGAAGTCAAAGTCTTTTGTTGGTTCTAGTTTCCTTAAGAGCCACATTTCTTGTGTAAAAATTCTTTTCATTTTGATCTACTTCCTAAAACTAAGTAGATTCCATATAAACAACTTAGTATTCTACCCCCCTCATCCACCTTTTTTCACTCATACTAACTACTAACCTATCACTAAGTTAACTCCTTATATCCCCTATCCCCCTATTACTATGTAAAATTGGCAAAAAACCCAAAAAGTACCTATATATCCCCTTCCCCGAGCATTATAGCTCTATATATCGTTTTGAAAATCTCAAGGGCTAAAACATTTGGGCGCAACCCAAAGAGTGCCGAAAAATTAATCTTGGGATTAATCCGGGATTTACTTGGATTAATAACCAAAACCCGCTTTGCGAATAAACCTTGAAAAAACCAGAAAAACCCACTTTTATAAAGTTTCCGCCGGGCCCGCAGTTCAGAAATAATGATATTTTATTCCTCCCCGCACTTTGTATTGCCCATGCATGTTATCAACCCATCAACCGTCAGATCTGGGCTTTCCCATCTGACGGCCCACATCCATATCGGATAGGCTCCGATCGCTGCAGTTTACCGCCCGAGAAACTATCAGAGGGTGACGTCAGGCCTCTGCCACGCATCGCCCCCATATTTTCTCGGGTCACCCTCTGACAATACCGCGATCGTATCAAGAGCGGTCTGAGAAAATCCACTTACCACTCTGTTATACCGCCTGACCACGTCACCGCTGCACCCGCCCACATCACGTTCGACTCGGCGCCCTATCGACACCCTCACCCGCTAGTGCTCCGATGTGTCTGCCACCTGTGCAATCCCCGTGGAGTACTCACTGGCTGCCACGTCACCCAATGACGTCATGCTGACATCACCCCACCCTGACCCCACCTGATGACGTCATGCTGACGTCATCCAAAAACACGCCAATAACCCAAAAAATCTATATTTAGCCAAAATTTCGCGTTTTTATCACTTTTGCTAAATTGAACTATTGCTTACCTCTGCATGTATTTTAACGACCACCTGTCGCCAACCTGCAGAAATCGACCCGAAGAATGCTGCCGCCTCCAACCCGCCTGCATTTGTGACCATTGCCGGCAATTCACCAGGTATTTACCCAAAGCATCCCCTCAGAGCTTGCTTATGTCCATAATTCTCCATAATTGAATTAACAAGAGTAAGGCAACCTGTATTTACCAGCAAATTCCTGGTAAACCAGCATTCCTTACAGTTGCAGGGTCGAAATTCACCTGCTAAACCCATATATAGGTACCTTTTCCCAAAATTCACACTCTGTCCGTGCATTCGCGGACTGAAAACCTGAGAGGCATAATTCACCAGGAAAATAGTGTTGCCAGTCCCTGCAGTCCCTCAATTAAACTCCCTTTCAACATTCTACACCATTGTCACCACAATTGCCTCATTTACCCTTACAATTGGCTTTACTTCTGCAAAAATAGCCCTCTGTGTTGTCCTGCCCACTGAAACCAGTTCCAGTACTAGTCACAAGTACTTCCTAGCCATGGAAACACCAGTGGCCCCGAATGTTCAACCTCTAAATGCCCCACACAGAGAGCTAGAGTGGAAGGCCCTGGGGGATAGAGATTACTAGATGCTAGACCCAACTGCCATGACTTCCAAATTCAATCTTCACCTGCTAAATGAGTTAAAAGCCCAACATCTCAATGGAGCTGATGTCTTGGGGATTTGGGACTCCAACCTACCCATTTACAATCTCCCTCATGTAAATGTCCTCCCAGACTTGATAAATCAATGCCGTTCTAGCTCTGACCCATGTTAGAGAGCTGTTCTCAGCCCCTCAGGCTCAGTTTTGTTCCATATCACCCCTGAGGCCATTAATGAGATGCTGCACTTCCACACTGCAAAGCCCCTAACTCCTCTCTCCATCCAGGACTTGATAACGAAAGGGGGCAAGCTGTCCAGTACTCAGATTGCCAAGATTAATCAGTTGTTTATTCAGCCACAATTTGAAGCTATGGGCACCACCCTTCCTATAGTATATCAATATCTTAATGAGATGGGCAAAATGCTGGTAGATTTGATCAGTTACATCCTGGGTTATGGAACATATGAGGATGTTGATGAAACCATAATGGCCATGCTGTCCATATTCTCCCCTAGAATGCCTTCTGTTGTGCATTATGACTTTGCCACATACATTGCCAACAAGATTCCTTCATGAACAATTGATGAATCTAGAAAGGGAAAAGGTGTTTAAATACACTAGGTACATCTATCATTTATTCTTATTTTATCAGCCTGATGCCTTCTCTGTTCCTCTCAAGAAGCTAAATGCCCAGGGAAGCCCAAGGTCTGTAGTGTTTTGGTCTTCAGTCTTTCATCTCATATCTTATTCACCTTACACCTACTATGAATTCATAGACCTTTTCATCCATCCAGCTATGACCTTGT
>APFE031422085.1:0-11884 GCA_000404065.3 Pinus taeda | reverse complement strand
TTAGACATTTTAACATTAAATAATATTTATATTTATTATAATTGTATACTAATTTTTCATTGTTATTGATATGCATAGTCTAATCAACAAAATTCCCCAAGTTCAAGCCACCAACTATTACGGCGCTCACCTAGATTTCAAGGTTTTCAAGGAGTTATTGGGCCAGTAAGTTTTTAATCCATATAACCTATTCCACTAAAAACATTAATATATAAATTGTTATGTTTTACCATAATGATGGGATGAGAAATGGATGTTTTGTATTATATATCATTATCCTTGATTTGTTTTGATTATGTGTGTGTGTGTTATTTCTTATTTATGGTGCAGGTGTTCCCTTTGGAACCATCATAATCAATGAAAACCCCTTGTCGAAGTCTTAAGAAGAATGGAAATGAAATGGTTCAAATGCTAGAACCATCTTCACGTCCAATGTCACAATGCAAGGTAAGATTATATTTATTTATACTCTTATAAATTTAGCGTATTTTTACATTTAATTCTATTTGAGTCATACTTATATCTATGTATAATCTAATGTTAGAGTAATGAATATACATCTCTTAAAACACCTTTTCACATGTATGATGGTGGACATGATACTCAACAAAAATCACATTCTTCACAACCATTGCGACATTCACCTAGACTTCAAGATAAATTAAAAGAGGTAAGTTATATACTACATATCTTAGCTCATAATAACATTGCCATATTTTTTTATGACTAGTTAATGCATTTTCTTTTCATATTCGTTACATGTTCCCCATATTCTCATTATATGTATATAGATTTTGATATTTATTCATAGCTAGTCAATGCATTGTCTTTTCATATTCGTTACATGGTCCGCATATTTTCATTATATCTATGTGGATTTTGATATTTACTGATAATGTTTTAATTTCCACATAAAACAAAAAAGATAAATGTCGATGCTATGGTTAAAAGGACCAAAATCACGCCAAAGGACTTGAAAGCACGTGGATTCAAGTCACGCAAACAATACATAGAGCATATATGCTCAACTAGTATTGCTCTCACTAAACCCACTAGATTTGCTACTTTGAAGGCTAAACATTCCAGAAAGTTGTGATTGGAGGAAGTTACAAGCTCGAATCTTAGAAATAAATGTTAAATTTCTGCAAATATACTCGGGAAAACAACCTTGTTATTGAATTTACATAATATATGTATTTACTTAATATAGCAAGATATTCTCTCTCTCTCATATATATATATATATATACTTTCTTGTGTCTCTGTCAGTAATATGTCAAGCGATTTACTAGTTTTTCTGTGTATGTCACCACTTTTTTTGGCATCAAGTTCTTATTTTGATAGCGGTTTTCTGGTTTTTCTGTGCATCTGTTGCCGCTTTTCTGGCATCAAGGTGTTATCTTGATAACCCTAAATCAACAATGATCAGAAAATGCCAGGGGCGAAATTTCCAATTACAAAAAGTGCCATGGAACTGAAGCAACACTGCAGAGCCGACTCGATTTTTTATTTATTTGCGGTAGAATTCCTAGATCAGGCCGGTGTCGTTACTTGTGGATTGGTGGAATTTGAAGAGTAAAATGTGTGTAATTGGGCATTTTGCCTGTTAACATTTGCAGTAGCTCGTAAGAAAATAGATATTTCATCAGTAAAATGTTAGTCGGAGGAAAACACATATTTATGCAAAATGTTAGGAGGAGGAAAACAGGTATTTTATCAGCAAAATGTTACTGGGAAAATGTTAGTCGCAGTGCGTTGTGCCAATAGTATATATTTATCTGAATCTGATCATACAATTATAGTTTTTTTTATCTGAATCTGATCATGCAATTATAATTTTATAAATTTTTGATAAGATTAGAAGGTTTAGTTATTTAAATTCACATTTGCATTTGATAGGAAGTTGCTGAGCATTCAACCTATTAAATGGTAAATATTTAAATGAAAAATAAGTTGCCGAGCATTCAACTTATTAAATAGTAAATATCTATTAAATGGTAAATATTTATATGAAAAATAGGAAGTTGTCCAGCATTCAACATATTAAATAGTAAATATTTATCAAAACTTGATGAGAAATAGTAAATATTAGAGTAATATTTTTTGTGATGTCATTATGTCATTTAAATTTAATGATATAATTTTTGGTAAGATTGTAAATGGTAAATATTTATATGTAAATAGTATATATTAGAGTAATATGTTTTTGTTATTTAATTTAAATTTAATGATATAATTTTTGGTAAGATCGGGAAAAAAATTTAGTTGTTTAAAATATATTTTGAATGCATAAATCAAGAATTTTAGGTTAGGGCGATGAGTTTCATAATTTCTACTTTAAATTTCTCACATTTTTTAAGTGAGAATATGGCCTACATGTTCATCCTTACCGTTCACACTTAGTACGTGGAGTTTCATATTTTACAATTAAATGCCTCATTTTTCAAGGAGTAGGATTATGGCATCCATGTTCATGCTTTGCATTTGGTACCATTCATCATTAGCGTTTTAAAGGTGCTTTTTTTTAATAAATTAATAATATGCTGTTTTTTTCCCTTCACTAAATTATTAGGTGGATAAATTACACTGATGCAAAGCATTTTTTTTAATGAAGCATTAATAAATAGAAAAGTTTAGTTTTGCACTTTTCAGGTTATTGAGATCAAGATTTTTATAGTCCATGGCATAAAGTGTGGCTTATCGTGATAATTTTTATTTAATATTCAATACTGGCTAATTAAGAACTTACATTCTCTCTTTAGCGGACATGTTTGATATTTATTATAAATATTTAGTAAAATAAAAGTATATTAAAAAATAAAATTATAATAATTTGATTTGTTTTTTGAAAGAATATATATTTTTGAAAATTTTATATGTATTTTTTAAGAGTAAAATAAATATGTGCATAGACATGTTTATTTTGGAATATCTCTATGAAATATTCTAGTATGAAATTTTATCTTTAAAGTAGTTGTCATTTTTTGTTTTAATTAAATTGATTAATTAAAAATATCATATAAATAAGTGTCATATCAAGTGAGTTATGGTTTTTTTGAGCATGTGCTATTGATAAGCCATGGTATTAGCTCATGATATTGTAACAAAGTCTATTTACATATTATGAAGGTACATGGTAACGTGAATGCAAATCTCTGTTGTTAAAAATTCATGTTCCAAGTTTTATTTTAAATGTATTAAATTTTGACATACTTACTGTTTTTATAATAAATAAAAAAATTATTTAAAATATAGTTATCATTTAATTAGTTTTTATCATTTTTTTTTAATTTTAATACTCTGAAATGTATAATGTAATTATAGTAGTTGGGAAAATAGTTTATTTTCAAACCTATATAAAATAGAGGGATATGTTGATCCCTTGTTATAAAGCTCAAATATTAAGCCTTCACTTCTCCATCAATGTGAAATGCAACATTATTCACAAAATCAGTTAAACTTGGAACTTGTCTATATGGCATTCTACTTGTAGTTCACAATATTTAACCACTCAAACTAATCCATTATCTAATTTAAATGAAAATTATAATTATTAATGTCTAATAAAATATATTATTGAAATAGCTAATATTGAAATAATTTATTCAAATTAAAAAAATGAAAAAGAAAAAGAAAAAAAAACTTAATTCAGAATTATTATTACTTAACTTTATTAATTTGTAATTATTATAGTAATAATATTTTAAAAATTGTCTCTAGGGTTTGATAGATGGTGATGATCATTCTCTTAAAATACCTTCTTGACGTGAAGTGATCCATATCAACTCCCCATTGATTGATTATATGACATGATGAAAAATAGTAACTGACCAAAACTCACTCACACACACACACATCAATATATATATAATAAATAGTCAATTTGTTGATTCATATCATATTAATATCCAAAATTAGCCTTAATTTATAAATAATTTTCCAAAAATAAATAAATAAAAATGTACATATATTATAATATTAAATGTATTATTATTATCTATATTATTATTTATTAGTATAATTTTATTCCACGATTTTTAATTATTAAATTTATTTTTAAAATTATATTAAAAGATTATTATAAATTACTGTTTTTTAAATAAATATAATAAATTTAATATTTTCACTTTAAGCTATAAGGTGAAATTGAGTAAAAATATTAATAAAATACATAATTAAATATGAAGGTGGAGGGAAAGAAAGATATTGAGCAAAATAAATAAATTATAATAATATGTTTTTGACCAATATTTCCATCCACCCTTACTCTTATCCTTACCATTATATAGAATGTTTTGCTCAATATTGCCCCTAACCTTAACTCTGGCTCCTAGAATGTTTTGCCCATATCTCTCCCAATGTTAACTCCCACCTCAATATATTTTAGAGTGGGGTTGGGAGAAATATTGGAAAAAATGTACTTGTGGGTAGGGATTGAGGGAAATATTGGGCAAAAACTATGTTTGGGGGTGATGATGGGGAAATAAAATGCCAAATATTTTCCCCAAACCACACTATAACTTTCAAATATATTTTGAAAATAAAATGCCAAATATTCCCCACCCACATATTTTAGCCAATATTTCCACTAGCATTCTCATTTATATTTTGCCCAATAGTTTCCTCCACCCAAATCTTTTAATATATGATATTGAAAATGGTGGTAAAAAAAAATATTGAGCAAAACATATCATACTAATATGTCACTCTTATATATTCTATAATTCTTTAAACTTTACACTATGAGACTCGGAGTAGGGATGAAGTGAATATTCAAAAAAAAAAAACATTATTATATAGTTTTTCAAGTATTTTTCTTCATACCATTTATTATCTTCATACTTTTTTATAAATTATTTTATAATTTTTTTTTTTTTAAATTTAGAAAAAATTAAAACAAATAACTTTTATATCGTAATTAGTGAAATTAAGATAGAAAAAAAATTAAGCCTAATATAATAAATTATATCATAATTAGTGAATATAATAAATCATATCATAATTAGTGAAAGTAAGATGGAAAAAAAAATTGAGCCCAATATATTATAGTAAGGATGAAAGTAAATATTGGAAAAACCATATTATTATAATATCAAAAAATTGAACCTAGTATATTATAGTAAGGGTAAAAATAATATTAAAAAAAACATATTATTGTAATATCAAAAATTTAACCCAATATATTATAATAAAGATGAAAGGTAAATATTAAAAAAAAACATATTATTAGAATATCTTTTACTCAATAAGTCTCTTCTCTCACTTGCATAAATTCTATAATAATAAAAAATTCTATAATAATCAAATTTAAATTTAAAACATATATAAACAATATCAATACGCCTCTTCTCTCACTTTCATAATATGTCTCTTCTTTCACTTTCATAAATTCTATAATTTAATTTAAATTTAAAATATACATAAACAATAACAACGAGCAAATATATAAATTATAAATAATCCAACTAATTAAAGTATAAAATATAAATAACCCAACTAGACGAAATATATAGTATAAAATATAAGACAACCGGCCAAAATTTAAATTATAAATAACACAACTAATTGACATATTAAAAAAATATAATTAAGATATTGGAATTTATATAAAAATATATAACCTAATTTACTTAAAAAGGAATAAAATGGAAGGGTATAGTTGTGGATTCTTTTCGTATTCCACGTTCTACCGAGAATATGTACAAATGATACTATTAAAATTAGTAAAGTTAGATGCTAAGGATCATGAATGTCGTTCATTTATTTTATTTTAATGCTAAAATGGGTCATAAATGCTTTTATACTTTTGGAAACTTTTGGGCAATAACGCTGATACATGCTTACTCTAGGTCTAAATAAGTAAAGTTAGATGCAAGGCCGGTGGATGTAGTTCATTTACTAAAAAATGATAACAAAGTCTCTATAAATGTTTTTTATAAATTTTATTTAAAAAGTTGATACTAATTTGAATAACAATTTTATCAAACAATATGTTTTTTTGGGAAATCAGAAATGGGAAAATAATTTTGTTCTGGTTAGACTTATAGTATTAGAGAAAAAAAAATAATTTGGGAGACAAGATTTGAGTGACTTATTTTTGTACATAACTAGCAGGAACTTCTACACGGTGGATCATTATTAGAAAGATGCCCTGACTAATGATGGTTGGAGGAAATGGAAGGAATGCCAGGATTCACCTCAACCCCCTGAGTCAGATCAATGGAAGCAACTGGACAGAGAGTTAGAATCCAGGAAGCTTACAGTCCAAAATGGACCAGACATTCTTCGATGGGGATATACTACAAAGGGAATATTTACCATCAAAGAGGCTTACCGTTTAAAGGCAAGATGGGAGCAGGGGCATCACCATCCAATTTGGAAGAAGCTTTGAAAAGGTGGGTGGTGGTCGAAAGTTGCATACATTCTCTCATTGTATGTAGGGGTAGAATCCTCACTTGGGATCAACTACAAAAAAGGGGTATCTATGGACCCTTTTATTGTATCATGTGTGGTCAACATAATGAGGATCTCAAACACCTGTTAAATCCATGTCCTTTTGCAGTTCAAAAGTGGCACCAAGTGGAAGATCTCTTTGGAAGGATGGATAGAGACCATCAGAGCATTAGAGAAACCATCCTTCTATGGTGGACATGCCTCTTCTCAAGCCTGGTCTTAATCGCGCTTGGGACTATCTCTAGACTCCACGTTTTGGGCTATATGAAAAGAGAGGAACTGCAGGACCTTTTAGAATAGCCAACAATCTTAGGAAGCAGTATGGGAGGGAACCATCTAGAATATCCGGGAAACAATCTTGGCTAAGAAATGGCAACCAAATGACTAGCAAGTTGCTCCCCAAGAGGTTAGAATCCTACACCGCCTAAACCTATCACCATCAATGATGTAGATTTTCCTGTAGATTCACAAGCTCATTTAATCTACTAAAACAAGAGACAAGAATCTACTTCTACTCTTTAGAGTGAAAGCATTATCTTTGTACATTTCAATCATTTCCTCAAATCCTACAACACCCACTTTGAATTCTTGCACAATACAACTTACCCTGCGTAATGCATCAACAACTTTAAAGGAAGGCGCCAGGGGGAACAACGAAAGTGCAAAAGGTAAAACGGGGGGAAAAAAACACTTAGGTCGACAGGGCAGGGATCCAACATCTACTGATCTTCCAGTCGTCATCTCTGTTGAGATTGTTAGGCCTTCTTTCAATTTCAATAGCTTCCCTGAATTTACAATGATGGAACTGAGCAACTTTGGCAACAACCTTGGCCTCCTCTATACAAACCTGATGCTTGGTCTTATCTACATGCTCTGCTAAAGCTGAAGACTTAGTTCTCCCATGTCTTAGGTCAGCTGCATGTTCGTTGATCCTCTGATCTTCCGTATATGCCCAGTTTCCGTATATGCGCACATCATCCATATATGCACAGTTTCCGTATATGCGCAATTTATGTATATGGAATTTACGCATATATGATGCAGAATGTCTTCCGTATATGCCCAATTTCCGTATATGCGTACATCTTCCGTAAATGCACAGTTTCCGTATATGCGCAATTTCTGTATATGGAATTTGTACACATATTCGTTTATGCTTGTGCATCGTATATGCGCAAATTCCATATACATAAATTGCGCATATACAGAAACTGTGCATATACGGAAACTGTGCATATACGAAAGATGTGTGCATATACTGAAACTGGGCATATACGGAAGATATGCGCATGTCTTCCGTATATCCCTAACTTTCATGTATGTTCGTAACTTCCGTATATGCACGTCGTTCGTGTATTTGCATCGCATATGCTCAAATTCCATATACAGAAATTGACCATATACGGAAATTGTGCATATACGGAAGACGCGCATATCTTCCGTATATGCGCAGTTTCCGTATATGCGCAATTTCTGTGTATTGAATTTGCGCGTATACGATGCAGATACACGAACGACGTGCATAATCGAGAGGTATGCACATACAAGAAAGTTAGGGATATACGAAAGACATGCGCATGTCTTCCGTATATGCGCACATCTCCCGTATATGCCCAGTTTCCGTATATGCGCAATTTCTGTATATGGGATTTGTACACATCTTCGTTTATGCTACAAAAACTGCGCATATACGGAAACTGTGCATATACGGAAGATGTGCGCATATACGGAAATTAGGCATATACGGAAGATATGCGCGTCTTCCGTATATGCACAGTTTCCATATATGCGTAATTTATGTATATGGAATTTGCCCAGTTGCGATGCAGATACATGAACGACGTGCATATATGGAAGATATGCACATACAAGAAAGTTAGGGATATACGAAAGACATGCACATATCTTCCGTATATGCCCAGTTTCTGTATATGCGCACATCTTCCGTATATGCACAGTTTTTGTATATGCGCAGTTTCTGTAACATAAATGAAGATACATGAACGACGTGCATATACGGAAGATATGCACATACAGGAAAGTTAGGGATAGACGGATGACACGCGCATATCTTCCGTATATGCCCAGTTTCCGTATATGCGCACATCTTCCATATATGCACATTTTCCGTATATGCGCAGTTTCTGTAACATAAAGGAATATACATGAACGACGTGCATATACGGATGATATGCACATACAGGAAAGTTCATGTATCTGCATCGTATACGCGCAAATTCAATATACAGAAATTGTGCATATACGGAAACTGGGCATATACGGAAAATTTGTGCATATCTTCCGTATATGCCCAGTTTCCGTATATGCGCAATTTATGTATATGGAATTTGCGCATATACGATGTAGAAGCATAAACGAAGATGTGTACAAATTCCATATACAGAAATTGCGCATATACGGAAACGGTGCATATACGGAAGACACGCACACATCTTCTGTATATGCCCAGTTTCCGTATATGCACACATCTTCCATATATGCACAATTTCCGTATATGCGCAATTTATGTATATGAAATTTGCGCATATACGATGCAAAATGTCTTCCGTATGTTCCCAGTTTCCGTATATGCGCACATCTTTCGTATATGCACAGTTTCTATATATGCGCAGTTTCTGTAACATAAACGAAGATACATGAACGACGTGCATATATGGAAGATATGCACATACAGGAAAGTTAGGGATATACGGAAGACACACGCATATCTTCTGTATATGCCCAGTTTCCACATATGCGTACATCTTCTGTATATGCACAGTTTCCATATATGCGCAATTTATATAACATAAAGGAATATACATGAACGACGTGCATATACGAATGATATGCACATACAGGAAAGTTCATGTATCTACATCGTATACGCGCAAATTCAATATATAGAAATTGCGCATATACGGAAACTGGGCATATATGGAAGATTTGTGCATATCTTCCGTATATGCCCAGTTTCCGTATATGCGCACATCTTCCGTATATGCTCAGTTTCCATATATGCGCAATTTATGTATATGGAATTTGCGCATATACGATGCAGAAGCATAAACAAAGATGTGTACAAATTCCATATACAGAAATTGTGCATATACAGAAGACGCGCACATCTTCCGTATATGCCTAGTTTCCGTATATGCGCAAATTCCATATACATAAATTGCGCATTACGGAAACTGTGCATATACGGAAGATGTGCGCATATACGGAAATTGGGCATATACGGAAAACATGCGCATGTCTTCCGTATATCTCTAACTTTCCTGTATGTGCATACCTTCCGTATATGCATGTCGTTCGTATATCTGCATCGCAGATGCGCAAATTCCATATACAGAAATTGGCAAAATACGAAAGACGTGCATATCTTCCGTATATGCACAGTCTCCGTATATGCACACATCTTCCGTATATACCCAGTTTCCGTATATGCGTGCATCTCTTCCGTATATGCATATCTTCCGTATATGTGCATATCTTCCGTATATGCATATCGTTTTTGTAATTTGAAATTATTTTAAAAATTTACATTTTGAAAACCAATATCACTACTTTGAAAATCCAAATTTACACTTCAAAACAACGACTTTGAAATTCACTATTTTTTAATTTAAATTAACAACTTTGAAATCAAAATTTACATTTTTGAAACAAAACATGACACTTAACGCTTTAGAAATCAAAATTCGCAGTTTGGAGATTTGAAATTAATGGAATTCACATTTTTTGATTCCAAATACATACTTCTATCCATCGATATTTCCACTCTTAAAAATCAACATTTCACTTTAGAATATTAACCATTTCAAAATTTAAATTTACAACTTTTAACTATATACTTCCTTACTATTTCAATTGTAATTTTATTTTGGTAATTTTAATATTCCCTCTTCTCCAATCACACCTTTAACCCCATAAAACAAAAAAAATCAATAATGGTTAAAGAGGTTAACTAACAAGTACATGTTTATTAAATGGGTTGATTCTCACATGTAAAATCTATGGAATATGAACATGAACTATAAACTATAATTCATATGTAAAGAAATAAATAAATATTCTAGGGTCGAGGATGTGAAAATATATTTAAGCTGTCATATTTTTTTCGATATATATTTTGTTTATACTTAAGAGTCGTTATTGTATGGTACTTATGATAAAAACATCTACGGTTACATATTTGTTAAGAGACTTGGTAAGAATATTTTTAAAGTGATATTGGATTGTAATGTGTGGTTATTGTTTTTTATCTCGTATCATGTTTGAAAGGCATATGTATTTTTAGACAGCTTAATCTTGAGGTGCGAGGTATATGTCTTAAGATTACATTTTAAACATCAAATAAGATATAAATATAAAAGTAACTTAACTTATAAACTTGATAATTTGTAAATAATAAAAGAAAAATCTGTTACAACTATTCATCAAAATTAATGTAACATTGATATAATATAACATCGCATCCACATAAGGATTTAAAATTCAATGAAGATGTTGTCATCAACACAAGTATATATTTATGTATTTTTATTCAAAATAGGTCCAACTATACATGTTTCTTTTTTACAAAATAGAACTTCATTTCCAACATAAATAATGGAATCTCATGCCCATAAATGACATAATGGAAAAAAGACATCATGATCGATCTAACGTATGGGTCTATAAGTCACCCTCATCCCTCTTGGCACTCCCAGGTGGATTTCCAAATTGATATCTCTGCAAAAAATTACAATAATCAATTAGTTGTAAAAATTGAAAGGCAGATAATCAATTTCATTAATTCATGATGATATTTTGATCAAATATTCATTCTCACCGTGAGGATTTGAGGCAATGGAGAAGATAACCCTTCCTGGGTAGATGGTGGAGCACTTGGTGATGGATATAGGCATGGTTCAGGGGTGTTGGATAAAGGCATGGTGGATGTGAAATAGGGAAAAGGTAGTGGGTGTGGGCAACAATACACCCCCACCGGTTGTACGATAGTGGGAATCACTGTAGGCTGGGGGATTAACCTAGGGGGGGAAATTGGAATGTTAAGGGTAGACGATTGAAAAAATGAGAATGGTGGATGACTGAAGGGTAGGGGTGAGCATTGGGAAGGTATTACATAGGTGGTTCTAGGCATGGAAGAATTTATGGAGGAAAAAGGTGGTGGGTGTGGGCGATGATACATCCTAATTGGTTCAACAATAGGGGGGAGCACCCTTGGGGAGGATATTGGGGTGTTAATGGCTGAAGCAGTGTTCCCAATGCTAGATCTTTTTTCAATAGCATGTTCATCAAATAAACGAATTCGACAATTTGGAATGTTGTGAGATGTGGGTCCCTCGGCTGTAACAATAAAAATAGTTCATATAGTCATGCAAATGTGTTGAACATGCTAATATATCGCATTTAACGTAAAACA
>APFE031422082.1:0-11664 GCA_000404065.3 Pinus taeda | reverse complement strand
TTCACCAGAAGCAAAGCAGATCATTGAGTGTATTTTAAATTAATTGGTGACCGTGTTATTTATCTGGTCTTGTATGTTGATTATATGTTGTTGGTTGGAAATGACAAAGAAATTATCCAGGATTTGAAGACCCAATTGTCCTCCAAATTCGACATGAAAGATCTCGGTGCTGCAAACTATATTTGGGAATGGAAATTAAAAGAGATCGGGCAAAGAGGAAGCTCTAGTTAAACCAGAGGAAGTATGTCGAGACAATATTTTGCAGAGGTTTAATATGCATGATAGTAAACCGGTTAAGGTTCCTATTCCTGTAGGTGTGAGGTTATCTGCTGAACAATGTCCCAAGACATAAGAAGAGGAAGAGGAAACGTCCCGTGTTCCATATGCAAGTGCAGTCTGTTATCACTCAAGTTGTCCCTAGGCTCCTGTTTAGGGATACGGCCAAGGTAACCACAAACCAATATTTGCATTGCAGGTTCTAGCCCACCTGCAATCAGAGAGGGCTCTCTCTTAATGATTCAACTTTGTTGAAGATTTTAGGCTAGCTTTTGGCTCAGGGGTTTTTGTTTGTGTTTGGATGGAAGGAAGAAATATCAAGCAAAGAGGCAAGGTAAGATGTGATAAGTTTCAAACCATTGGGCATGGAGTCATGGATTAAGGCTTGCTGTTGCATTTTCTTGGTCACAAGAGGATTAAGGAGCGGGATAGCCACACATGATACAATTATCAATTAACTGAAAGGATGGAATGATGATCAGAGATGAAAGGCAAAGGAGAATCTTTCATCAAACTGAAAAGAGGAGAAGTGAATGAATGGTTATCTAGGAGCAACTAAGAATTCCTAAACTTTCATTCATATGTGAAAGAAACAGCGTAAACAAGATCATTTAAGTATACATGTTCATAACTATTTCTGATGAAAACATGAAAAAATGCAGAAATTGAACTTAAGGTGTAGTTAAACAAATCCTAAGCTATTCTTCTTTTCTGCAATTTAAATGGCGGAACGATGGTAAAACAAAATATGAAAATTAACAGAGTTGAGAAACACTTATTGAATCATGTAGAAGCACAGGAATTCCGTAATCACTCCTCGGCCAATTAAACACATCAAACAGTTTCGAAATCCATGCTTTCAACAATCTTTGATTATAGAAAGTATGACAGTTATAGTGCGGGTCTCTGCTTGAAGAAAATGTCAAGATATCAAAGATTAAGCAATTTTCTCAACTCACCAAACAACCAACAACTCCATCTTTCAAGGTGGTATATATAAGAAAAATATCAGAAAGTCATTTATTACAATTGACCTAACCAGGTCTGCTGGAAAAGCTTTTCTAAAAACCTAAGGGTTGCTGGAATTAAATGCGGGTAAGTCCTTTGGGCTGCGCTAGAGGCACCTGAATCAAAAGGAGTGCAATGTGGCCTTTGGAGGCTCGATGCGGTACTGCTGGAATAACTGTGCTTCATGACCTGTAGTTCTATTCTGGTGCGAGTTAAATGTGCAATAACTATGATTTGAGGGTTTTTGAGTGGCTTCACCCTCTTTCTTTGACTTTGGTGGAAGGTATTAAATTTTCTCCTACCTCGGGCCGCTGTTAAGATCTTCGCTGATAATCTTTGCTGCTACATTGATGGTTTCCGTCGATTGCTGATACTCTTTGGCATGCTTTTTCCCTGTTGATTTGATCTGATACTCTTTAATCTCTGTCTCTGGTCCTTTCCTATCTTTAAACCGGATTAATTTGGGAAAATCAAGCGATTTCGGGCTTTTTCAGCGCAAAATGGGCCAAGGAATCAAAAGATTCCCTAAAGATTCCCCAAAACGGCCTATTTCCCGTAACGATCACGCATCAAAAACTGCCTCTGTTTCTTGTTCCGGAGCTTCGAAGTGTGATTTTTCTTCCTGCGCGAATTTTTGGTTTTTTGGCTGCTGACATTAGCATGACGTCAGTAGTACGACAGATGACGTCATCATGCTGACGTCAGCGGTGGGTCCCTGGTACAGATGTGACATGGTGGGGTGCTCATATTTTAAGGCGATGTGATGAACTTCTCCGATGCGATCGCAATATCGCATCGGCGGGGAAAGAGAAGGTATTTATTTGGACATGCGACGCTTGCGACTGCCGATCGCCGATATCGCAATATCGCGTCGGGTAACAACGGGTGGGGCATAACTTATATGGTGAGAATATTGCAATGTGGCGATGCGAGCTGGCTTTCTAGGATAAGAGTGTTAAGGAAATCGGCAAGGGGTTTATTGAGGTCAGAAGGAGTGAGTGGGTGCGTTAGAAAAACATTTGAGGCCTCGGAAGGGGTTCGATAACCTAAAAAGGGATTTTATACTTTGGCAGGAGTCCATTGTACTTAGAAGATGGTTTGAAAGGGCAGCATGAGGGCTCTTGCTAAGTTTCAGACAAACTGAGCAATTCTCGGGGGTACTTATGGTTATTTTTCAACCAGGGGGAGGGATATTTACATATGGGATGATTTACATAGTTTTAGTAGGGGTATGGGGAAATATAGGGAGTTAAATAATAATGTCAGTAGTCAATATGGAGATGGTAAGAAAGCACCAAATTTGGGAGATCTTAGGCTGCAACGAGGGGATAGAACTGTATAGAGAGAGTATGGAATACCTTTGAGTAAAGTAGATCTTCACCTAAGCTAATGACATGAAAATGATGGGACTTAAGAGGTATCAAGTAGATCTTGACCTCTTTTGGGGAAATTAGTTAATGATTTGGGGGAGATGGAGAAAGGAAGTTAGTTATGCTTGTTTTTGAGCTTTTCACATAGAACTGCCTGGTGATTGTGTCCTGAGTAGAGATGACACCTGAAAACCTGGAACTGATGAGCAATCAAAATTCTGCAACCTCAAAACTACCTACCCAGCCTACTTACCTAACATTTTTTCTTCTTTTGGTTTGGGTGTACTTAGACTTGCAAACCCATCATTTCAATTTTTCTTTTATTTTATGCTTTCCTATCTACAGACTACCCTTATTTCATCCGAGGGCCTAGATTAAGCAGTTGGGCTCCTTTGATTCTCTACCTATCTAAGAATCTTCCAAGACTAAGCTGTTTGGACAGATTTTCATTCTCTATATTCTAAAACAGGAAATTTAAACCTAGGGAGACCAAGATTAAGCTGTTTGGACCTCCCTTTTATCGAAAAATGGCGATACCGGGATAACTTTACAAAATTTGGAAGTCAATTGAATGAACTTGAAGTAGCCTTCTTCACTTGGAGACTGTTAAGCAAATATGGAGCATTGCAGCAGGCAAAGAACGACATATTTGGCCTGTAAAATGCCAATCATGAAATATGAATCACCTGCTACAGCAGGAAGCTAACACGGTGTGTGGATAAATGCATTTGCAAAATATCCCTTCATTGTGGCAAGCAAACATAGATGCTCAATCTATTTTAGATGCTTATGCTGTAGCAACATATTGCAACTCTTATATGACAAAAAAAGATTGCTCCATGACAATTGCATTCAAAAAAATCGAGAAAATTGCATATCTTGCAGAGAAAACAAAATTGAAACTATTCGTAAGCTTGGAAACACATTGTTAAATATGCAACAAATGTCAAGTTGACAACTAGTCTACATTGTTCTATCATTGCCTTTATATTCAACTTTTACAAAAACAATTTTCATTAACATTGCTCTAGCTGAAAAATAAAGATATGTTCTAAAAAGACATATTTTGTTAGAACAAGAACCTGATAATTTTGAAGATATTCTTTGCATGACAACTGTTGATAGTTATGTTGCACATACCATTGCCCTTGAGCAAGTTTTCTTGGAAGAATATGTTTCCTCTTATTCAATCACGAAAACAACATAAGAAAAAAAGAAAATGTCCATGTGTCATAAGTTTCATTCGATACAATGAACACATGGACCGAGAAAACCATTATAGAGAAAAAAATGATTCTTTACATCAAATATAGGAGTCTAAATAGACATTAAAGAAACATGGGCTGAAACATACCTTTTGCATAAACACATTTTTGATGTCATAAAAAAACAATTTTATCGTTTAGTCACACCATGGGATGATATTGAAACTGCTTCCACTACAACTTCATCCCAAAGTGACGTGATATTTATGCTTCACTAACACTGCTCTAGCTAAAAAACAAACATATGTTCTAAAAAGACCTTTTTTTGTTAGAAAAAGAACCTAATAATTCTAAAGATATTCTTTTCATTACAAGTTTTGATAGATATGTTTCACATCCCATTGCCCTTGACAAATTTTTCTTGGAATAATATGTTTCCTCTTATTCAATCATGAAAACAACATAAAAAAATAAATAAACATCCATGTTTCATAAGATTCATTCGATACAATGAACACATGGACCGAAAAAGCCATTATAGAGAAACAATGATGCTTTACATCCCATATAGGAGTCTAAATACACATTAAAGAAAAATGAAGAAACATGGGTTGAAGAATACTTTTCACATAAACACATTATCAATGTCACAAAAAAATAAATTTCGCGTTTAGTCGCACCATGGGGTGATATTGAAACTTCTTGCACTACAATTGCATCCCAAAGTGACAAGATATTTATGCTTCACTTTCCATTAGAAACTAACAAAAGGGTTTGTTCTGATGAAAAATATGACATTCAACAAGATTTGCAAGAAAAAATGCAATTCAAAAACACTCAAACAAAGTATACAGAAAACAATTAATTCATTAAGCATCCTTTTGTTTTGGACACATTGGCATACCATGAAATTATGAGAAAATTAAATCAATAGAAACAATCAATAATCAAACAAATAGTTCTATGGAAAAAGAATAATCATGGTAAGAATTTCTATTTTTTTATCACTGGAGGTGCAGGTATAGAAAAAACATTCATTGCATAATAACTTTACCATGCACTCATACAAATTTATAAGAAAGACTTACAAAATAACCCTGTGAAAAGAAAATGTATAATGCTTTCATTTACTTGGAAAGATTCATATATCGCACATGGTGTTAGAGTCCATTCATCTTTGCATTTGCCACTTTCACCATGTCACATGGTGCCATTGGCTTTTATCACACTTGATGTATTGAGAAAAGATTACTAACAACCTAAATTTATGTTGATAGATGATGCTTCATTAATTGGGTCTCGATTTCTTTATAGCATTGACAAGCAACACCACGAAATTATTCATACTCCAACTTCCCCATTTGGGAATCTTGACATAATGTTATGTGGTAACCTATGTCAAGCATAGATTGTATGTGATTGTTGGATATTTAAACAACCACATCTTAAAGGAACTAGTGCTCCTTACAATTTTTGGAAAGAAAATGTGATAACTTATCTAAAATAGGTTATGTGACAAGACAATAAATGATTTGTATCTAGCTTAAACAAAATCAGGACATGTTCACATATTGATGGTGATCTTGCATTCTTGAGAAAACATTTTTATAGATCGACAACAAATGATCCAATTTTTCCATACCTATTTTATTCAAAAAAGAATGTACATGAACATAATGAAACAATTTTGTCTCTCATCAACAAAGAAGAAATTATTGTAAATGCATATGATATAACAATGGACTCAAAAAATATAAATTACAATAAACATATCATAATTCAGTTGCCATCTTCTATTATATTGAAAGAAAATGTGCTTGTTGAACCAGTTGGCAGAAATTACAGTATTCAAGATCATTTGGCGAATGGTGTTGAAGGAATGTTTAGAGCATCAACAACATTTGAAAATGGTGCAATTTGGATTGAATTTTCTGATCTAGTTGTTGGCACTATTCAATGGGAAGAAATGACGCATCTATACAAACATAGAATAATGTCTACGTGGACACTTGTTACTAGAGTTTGTAGGGCTAATGAATCAAACAAGAAAATTATCTTTCCAAGAGAACAATTTCTTGTTCAATTGGCATGTGCATGAAATATACATCAATCACAAGCGTTAACAATGGGAAAATTGGCTTTTGACCCAAAAGGAGTTAGGAAACATGGACTTGTTTATACTACACTTTCTCATGTCAAAGATATTAAGTCATTGTTTTTATTAAACAATATGGAACATAGTAACTTTTATCTCAATGAAAAATTTTCTATTGAGCTAAATAGACTTAGAAAAAATGCCTCATGTGAGCTTGAATGTAGCATATATCAAGATAAAACAATTGATGATTTGACAATATGTTCATTGAACACTCATAGTTTGTCCTTGCATTTCAAAGATATCATTGTTGACTATGATCTAATAAGTGTTGACATTCTTTGTTTCGAAACAAAATCAAAATCCCCTCCATTGAATCCATTATTGTCTAGCAAATATGACTACATACATTTATACCATTTACATCGAATTCTCAAATACTATAGAAAAAATATTGTTGGTGAGAATCATTTCACTTATACAAAAGACCAAATTGTATCAACAATTGCAACACCCATGTTGAAAAAAAAACCATTATAGTTGCAAATGTATATATTGAACCAAATGCAAACATTGATGGAATAATTAATTTCATCAAATTCATTTTAGAGCACACATGAAACAACTACCCAATTGTGCTTGTTGGTGATTTCAATTTGGACATGTTGCAAACTAGCCATCAACAAAAAAAAATTACTTTCATTTATGCAAAATAATGGCTTTAATTTTCAGACAAAAAAATGAACAACTAGTTATAGCTCAATGCTAGATCACTTTTGGACAAAACTTTTAGCTAGTAATGTTTCTTTTCATGTCCTCGATGCTTATTGGATAGATCATCATACAATTTTTCTTACCATATCTTTTTTGTCATCTTGATTCATTTTTCCAATGTTTGTATTCTATAATTTCATTGTTGACTTGTCACAATATTTGTCACATTTCCGAAAATGCACCTTTGACATATGGCTTGACTTGCAAACATTGAAAAACAAAGAAATTCTTCACAACAAAAAACAAGAAAACAAAGAAAATATGCAAATATCAAATTCTGATAAGTCTTCGAACCATGAACATAAATTGTTTTTGTTTGTCTTCTATAACTATAAAGTTTTATGCCATGCTTGGCATGCAATTTACGCATTTTCGTTCTCACTTTGTTTCATTTTCCTCCATATACTGAATAATATTATTTGCTTTAGCTTGTAGTTCATATTTCATTATTTCTTGTGCAACTTCTTTTGATAAAAAAAAAAAAATGTGCCCATGGTAATTCTTAATAACACATTTCCATAAACGTATATTTAAAATTGTCAATGAAGTCTATAAAACATTTTCTTTATTGTAACTTATGCACGTTTACTACATAACCACCAACAATAGATAATAGTACCATAAAATAAAAATTCATGTATATATAATTTATCATTATAGAGTATACATAGTTTTAAATGTTCTTTATACACTTGTCTCTCACTTGATGACTTGTATTTTCGTTTTCTGGCAATGATTGGTTCAGTCATTTGGAACATTATCATGGAAACATCTAGCTCTAGCCAACAATTATTGGAAGAAAAAATGGTGGAAAATGAGAATCCAAAAAGGTCAGGTGTGTGCTATAATAAATGTTTGTATAGCCAAATGATATGTTTGCATTAAATAAATGTCAATGTTTTTTGAAGCATGTTGTTTTGACTTTGCATATAAGCAGAGAAAAAACACTGGAAGCATCATCCTCGTCAATCATTCAAATATGCTCAAGAGCATATGATTTTTTTTTTTAAGGTGATATATTGGTTATTTATGGGCCAGCACAAACTAAAAGTCATAACTCTCTTGCAAAGGCGCGACTACTCAATGGTGATTTGGTTGATAGCCATGACCAACTCACTATCATAGTGAACATGGGAAATAATCCTACAGAATGTTTTGAAAACATGTTTACTTTTGAAAATAGTGTTCGAATTATAGATTTTTCGATAAGAAACAAGGGTATTTATGAATGAGGAGACGCAAAATTTTCATAGTGTTACAGGACAAAACCACTGTTGAATCAATTCCATAGGTTTGCAAAAAATGCAGTCTGGCTCCATATATAACCATACATAGTCTTGTTGTCTCAAGTGATGCATATGCAGTTGGTTCAATAGGAGCAATAATAATAGGCTACAACCAAAATAACAAGAAACTTGGATTTAATATAAAAGATGGTGAAGCTGCAGAGGACAATGCAATTGCAGGTTTTCCATTCCTGAAGTAGGCTGATCAAGGTGCGAAAGCAATGTTCTCAATGCCCAAGCAAGCCTTCCTTTCCAAGATTGTATAGCTATATCTGTGATACTTTTTTTTTTATTGCTTATTAAAATAGTCTTGACTTTTCCCATACCACGAACCAATGTTCGGGCCAAGAAAAGTAGAAAAATTAGCAGTCATATAGTGCTTGACCTAATTTGAGAGCTAGAATGCTTGCTAGAATAAATATACTTGCATTTTGAACAAAAATATAATAGTTTCTTTGAAACTATGTTATTATATCTTTGTTTTGCATTGTTACCAAGGTAGGAATTATCTTATTATTTTTTGCATAGACTGCTTAACCAAAAATATGTTTCTTGATTGATTATAGCTGCTATTGAATGATAGTCATGGAGAGAATTTTTTCAAAATACTTTATGAATTGGCATCAAAGATGTCTCCGCTCTATTTGTTCAAAAACATTGTCAAAAATGATGTGAAAGGGAGCCAACAATTATGCTCTAGATCAATAACTTTTCTTGAGCCATTGAATGATGATGTTCAAGAACGTAGTTATTGTCCTTTGCAATGTCAAGAACACAGGTATATTTACTAATAGCTTTTTTGTTCAAGTAACAATAGTTTTATTTTGATGTAAAAACTATTGGATTTTGATAATACATATTCAAACTAACAATTCAATTTTCCTTGGGAAAAAAAAAATAAGAGATCCAAGGAGTGCTTAAAGCCCAAAATGTTTTCTCTCTTCCTTTTTAGCAAATTTTCAATAAATTCAAACAACTCATTCATCCGACCACAGATAAATGTACAATTTGTAAAGATGGTACACCATTTAACTATGAGAATGGTGTTGAATGCATGTTGGAAACAAATAATTTCAAAATTGATTATATGTTGCAGATTCTAAAACTAAAAGAACATTGCCCAGTTATTTATGAGACAAAATTTCAAGAATAAATGCAAAGCATATCATCTACAATTTTCAATTTAAGAAAATTTTGTATTCAAGGTCTTTTTACTTTAACAGTTAACAACATTATTGCTAAGATAAAAGAGTTGTGACCAACAGACAAAATTATTCCTTTGTACATCAAGTTCATACATTTTGACAGTTAAGTTATTCTTTCTCTTTTCATTTTTTATTTTTTGTATGGCACCAATTCATAATTCAAAAATACTTGCAGAAATACTAATATATACTTTAACTTTTATTGCAAACTGCAGAATTACAAAACACAAAAAACATTTAGTCAAGTGCTTTCTAGATATGTGTTGTCATATCTCATTCAAGAATGCTTTCTTTTGTTTCTTTTTTTTTGGTAACTAGTTCTTGTTTCTCTTTTTCCTGTAAGTTTTCGTGCTCGAGATGAAAACAGAGAGAAAAATGCACACTATGCAATATGATATTTCAGGTTTATCAAAAATTATATGAGACTATGGCATCATTTTTATTTAATAATAACATTAGACCGTAGTTCCACAATAACATAATGTAACTCCAAAATAGTTAATATTCCATATTATATAGATGCTGGTATTTTTCTCTCCATTATTAAAATATTGACTTGGATTCTCATTTGTTGTAAATTCTGGAATTGTGTTTTGTTAGGGAAAACAAAAAAGAAAAAGAAGGAAACAAAATAGTTGCATCTGTATCAATGTGTTCGTTTCTGTATATGAAAAATTGAGTACTTTGTGTTAAAAGAAGGCACTACAAGAGAACTGAGATAGTTGTGTTTTCATTTTATTTTTCCATAGATCAAGTCATCCTTATTTTCCTATTTGTGTAACTATTTTTTCATGTAGTGTTCAATTTATAATTATCTTTTGTTTTTCCTATTGTTTGAGCTATATAATGCTACGATGTAGTTATATACAATTGAAAAAATTTTGTGCAATGAATTAATAGATTTTGTATCTTGTTTCTCTTTTTTTGTCTCTTCTTAAAATGCATTTCAACTCAGGGAAAAAAAAGAAAAGGAATAGGAGATTTAAATATATTCTAGGTAGATTGTGGTTTTGTTGAAACTAGCTACTTGGACCATGCTACGCAATTATTTTTTGCTTGTGTTTTGTGACACATATATGGAAACCAATGTGCACAGTTACTAGAGCAACTTCTTATTTCTAACATTTATTCCAACCAAGTGCATATTTTTGTTAATAGGACCATAATATCTTAGTTGCACAAACACATTGTTTACTTACAAAAAAATAGTTATACGATATTATATACATACATGTGTTATGTTTTTCACTATTACAATATTAACTTGAATTCTCATTTTTCTGTAAATTGTGAAATTGTTTTGTCTTAATGAAAAAAAAAACCAAAGAAAGCAAAAAACTGTAAGTATCTCAATTGCTTTATTTTTGTATATGTTCAATGAAATGTTCTGTGTAAAAAAAAAGGCATCTATAGGGGCATCCATACATTTGTGTTCTTTCTTTCTTTTCACATATATCAAATCTTCCAGAAATTTTATTTTTATATTTCCAAAAGTGTTTTTCGCAGGTTGTGTGCTTCTGTTAATTGGCTTTCTTGCACAGGGCCTTTTATTTCTTAAGCTATATAGTGTTGCATTGTAGTTATATATAATTGGAAATTTATTATCTAATAAATTAACAAAATGTCCATCTTATTTCTGTTTTCTTATTTTCTTTGTTTCCTCTTGTAATGGATATCAACTTGAAAAAAATTGTAAATTTAGCTATAGTATAAATAAAATGTGGTTCTTCTAATGCTACGTGATATAACAATAATGTCGGATAATTTTTTGGCTCTTTGTCATCAATGATACATGGTCATGTGTTGGAAATAATACTGAGAGGGGGGGCGAATCAGTATTATCAAGTCAAATAATCCTTTTCAAAAACCAAATTATATACGCTACTTTAGTTGATTCGACCCGCGTATATACGCAACTATTCAGAAGTAAAACCGCGTATACAGAGCAAACTTTTAATTTACTTAAACTTTTAGATGGTGTTTGTTAATCTGAGATGCAGCATCAAATAACCAGTAACCAGAGATAGTAAAACAAAGCAGAAAGACAATCACACACAAGAACACCAGATGTAAGGTGGAAACCCAATGTGGGTGAAAACCACCTGCTGCAATATGTCTCTATCTTTCTTTAAATTAGAAACTTCTGTTTACAATGGTCTTGTACTGGTGCAGTCCTTTACCAGTACGCAGGCTGCAACCTGCAGAGAGCTACAACTCTCTCTCGTTTTCCAGTCTCTCCTAGAAGGGAGCTACAACCCCCTTAGCTCTTGCACTAGCCAAGATACTAGTACGTAGGTGCTGGCCTACAGAAGGCTACAACCTTCTCTTTCTTCCAGGGACCACGTTTCATCAATTTTTCAGACTGGATCCATCAAACAATCATCAAGAATCAACCAATCTCCTTTTCACAAATTAGATCTGAACCAAGTAGATATTCTTCTTACA
>APFE031422076.1:4551-21198 GCA_000404065.3 Pinus taeda | reverse complement strand
ACAATATAACCCAACCGACCTAACAATAATAATATAAAGGCACAAAAATAACAATAGAGGGATTCTATGGAGCACAGTAATAACAATATGGGGACAATAGGGGCACAAAAATATTAATAAGGGATATAACTATAATAGTAATAGGGTAATCACTAGTATTATAGGGACCTAACACAAGCAAGGGTGTCCCTTATCCCGTACCATTTTTGGCATTTACAATAATAAGATTGAAGAGTGTTTAGAAGATGCAAGATGTGTTGGCCCCACGCTCACTGGTATAATCATAACTCTTCTCCTTCATGCTAATAATGTTATTCTTTTGACAAGGAGCCATGTCAATGTCAGCAAGAAACTAAGTATCCTCCCAGATTTATGCTCTAAGATAGGTATGACTATTAACAGTGATAAGATGAAAGTCATGATAATTAATTCCAAAAAGAGTACCTTTCCTTTTTCCATATGAAATAAATATTTTTTTACCTATGATAATTGTATTTAGAATAATAGCTACTTGGAGGAAGTCCTTCATACAAATATATGAGAATTGACATTCATCATTAGCTCAATTGGAATTATAGCACTGAGAAAAGGATAAGTGGAAGATGCAAAGCTTACTATGGGCTTGAAAACAATTGTAAGTTAATAGATCTTTGAACCCCTCTTTTCACCCCTATTATTTTATATAGATGTTAGGTTTGGGATTACAATATATCCAGAGAATCATGGAGGAAGATTAAGCATATCCAAAAGTTCTTTGTAACCTACAACCCTAAGATTAAAGGAAAGGCTCCCTACCCTATCCTCTTGATTGAAGTTAACATTTCCCCAATTTAAAGCATCACTATGATGAGGTATATCATGGATAAGAAGAAGGTATAAATCAAGGAAACCAAGAGCTCACATAAAATTTCTTCTAACTCTAGCCAAAAGTCCCACCTTTGGCTCAAGCGAGGATGGCATAAGAATGCTCAATCTTGGTTAGACCATTGGGGGATAAAGGAGGAGCGAATCTTGTAGAATAAGGATAATATTACAAATATTATTACTTCAAAATTTAAGGTGAAGTTGTAAGGCAACAAAAGATTTGGAAAGAAAAATGAAACTATGATATTTTGGGGAGATGATCAACCCCAATCTTGAAAAACATAATTACCTATCTGTCTTCACTAGTGTTAAGAAGAGAATGAACATTCCTACGATAAGGACTAATTCTCATGAGCTCAATAGTGAGTCTATTCCCAAAATGCCATGGGATGAAAAAGTCTATTGTTTGTGAGATACTAAGAGGGCTAAAGATGAAAAGCACTTTCTCATAGATTTTCTAACTTTGTGAAATCCATTCTAATTTTAAAAATATTTATCACACTACCAATCTTTTTGACATGTTAATATAACAAATGATATAAAACACTTCTCTCATTTCTTTTTAAACATAAAAATAATATATTTAATTTTTTAAATTAATTTCTTACTTCTTTAAAATTTGATAAACCATATTAATTTAAATAGATGTTAATCATCAAACATCATTATCCTCATATTAATTAACAAAACTTCTATAATAAATCAAACCATTGCACTCAACTTTTCTCTATCCTTCCAATGTGATAACAAAACAAAGTGTCTTCATGAAATATTAAAGAATAAACTCATTGATTAGACCATACGAATTTCAACTTGATGGACTGTCACAGTCTCCGGTAAATGGCCGAGAGTCTCCTTAACCACGATTAGAAGCAGGGCTTAACTTTAACTCTATACCGAAATCCATAAAAATAAATAATACTAAATACAAGATATAAAATAAAATGGAAAGTTTGTGCATAAAAAAAAAGTACATTTTCAATATTAAAAGGTTTAATATTTCTATTTTTTCTTTTTCACAATTTAATATTTTAATTTTAAATGTTTTTTTGGGAAAATATATTTTTTACATTAGGGTGTTTTTTTGTAATAGGAAATAGTTATATTAAAATTAAATTCTACTCCAAAAGATGTAAAATTTGACAATTATATAAAACTTGAAAATTAATAATTTATTATAAATAACTTGTGACAAAGTAAATTTTCACATAAAATTCTTTTGAAAGAGTTTTTATAGTCACAGATTTAAATTTAATCATAATGATATTTTATTTTATTTTTTTATATTAAATTAATCATCGGTCAAAATAATATATATATATATATATATTTTATATATATATAATATAAATTAATCATATACTATGGTCAAAGTGAGAAAAATAAATAAATAATAATATATATTATATATATATTTATATATATATATACTAATTACTCATATCCTGTGGCCGCTGAGCTGGTGAAAAGATTCCCTCTTTCTGGCAGGGAAAATCCCCACTGGCCTTTTCAGTTCAGTGGCTGTTTGGTCTTTGTCTTAATCGTTTAATTTGTGAAAATTTTAAAAAGAATACAATTGAACAGTGTGAATAATTAAAAAAAAAACACAAAACAATGAAAAGTAAATGCATTTTCATTAGCCAAATTAGAAGTTAAATTCATATAATATCTCAATTTATAATCACATAATTTATGTGTATATAGTTCAAATTTTCTGGAAATTAACTATTGTTATTATTTTTAATATTTCTCAATTTGTATTTATAATTTTTTATTTAAATTTGAGAACAATATCTATTTAATATTTAATTTATTATAAAAAATTAAATTTCTAAAACTATCACTTATCACTTTAATTGATAATAATTAATTTGTTTTTTAAATATTTCTTCTTTGTTTCATTAATTTTTATTTGCCTATCTCCTCATAATAATAATTACTTCATATTTAATTCAACCTCTACCTATAACCTTAGAATTTTTAATTTTTTAAAAATGGACGGTGAGTATTTCACCTCAGGAATATCCTTCGTGGAATAGCGAGTTGAGGGGCTGTAATTTCATAGATCTCCTTTAATCTTGCTCGTTACCAACGTCTTAAATAAATGTTTTATCAAAAATCAATAAATATTTTAATAAAAATCACGTGACGTGTCAGGTGGTCAGGCCGAATCGACAACCCATTGTTCTGTATCTTTGTACCGCCTGTCGGAGATGCAAAGAAGCGAAGGGCATGAGCTTATCTAGGCGTGGATATATTAGTGGGTTAGGATACTGTGGTTTTGTAATGGGATTGGGGGTAGCCATGACAGCAATCAACGGAACAGTAGACTGGGATGGTGGAGAGAAAGATGTCAGATATATATGGATAGATGGAAATTTCTATTTCCAATTCTATAGAAAAGTAAATGTTTTCTGACATGTGAGGCAAATAGGGAGTTGTCTATAATGCGATTTTTTAGAGATTCTGATGACGGAATCCGGCGGAAGAAATCGAAGTTAAATCTTGATTTGTTGCAGTTAAAATGGTTTTTTAACTGCATATTTGGATTCAGCACCCTGAAAAACCCCTGGGATGCTTTGATTGTGCAGAAACTAGCTATCAAACTTGCCATTCCAATAAATTGTTGCCGGATTTTGACCAGAAAAACCCACCGGAAAGGCTTTCAAAAAGTCTCATTATAGACAACTGCGGCAAATAGTGCTCGCCCTCTGAAGTACATGAATCCAGATCGCAGCGTGGAGAGATAGGGCAAGCTATTTGCCTGGCATGTCAGAGCGCATTTACTTTTCTATAGAATTGGAAATAGGAGTTTCTTAGATAGATAGCTCATCTTTTCACTGAGACATCCGCTTTCCCAATGACAGCCATGCCAACACCTTCAATCACATATGATTTAATATAATTATTTAATTTAATGTTAATCAATTTTTTAAATATTTTATATCTATATAAACAATTTATCTTTAAAAAAAAAATTCTAAATATATAATATTCTCATTAATAAACTTATTAACTAGCATTTGCATTAGATGTTGCAAAGGAAACGCCTTAAGGCATAAATTCGAGAAGCATTGTGACATATAAAGAATCATTGAAGATGATAATTAGTAGGTGAAGGGTAAAGAGCTAGTACCCAATGCCCATTGCATGAAATGGGTCTTGTTTCTTTTGGAAACTTTTGGGCTGACATCTGACCAAAAAAAAACTTCCCATTTTTAGCAGGCTATGGAATGACTTCAACTAGAAGGAGAATGACTTCAACAAGAAGGAGACAATACTGGATACTATTGCACGTATTGAGGAGGAGTAGAATGTTGTCCTCGTTAGTAAGATGAATAAGGGAAACAAGAAAAGAGGAACTAAGAAAGGTTAAAAAGGGTTATATACAGTCCTCCATTGTGGGCTTTCCTCCATTGTGGGCTTTTCCCATAATCTTTTTGCTTCTGAATGTGTATAATAAGTCTTCAACACTCTATCTGTGCTTCCAATGGCTTCAATCTGCATATTCTTAGAAGGAGTTTCTACTAGTGTTTAATCTAACATCCTCTTTTTGGTTGGATTTATTTCTATGAGCTTGGTGGTATTCATTCTTTTGGCTCTCTTTAGTTCCCTTATTTGTAAGTGCACAAAAATCTTGCACTATTATGACACTGAAATATTGATAATGGGAGTTAATAATCATGACAATTTTTTGGTTGAATTCTTTGGGTTTTATGTCATTTTATCTCCAAAATACACAGATAATTTTGTTGGTTGGAACAAAGCTACAAGTTATAAGAACAAAGTTCAAGGTACGCATGTTGTAGTTAAAGGAAACCCCAACTGTGCAGCGAACAAATAAACTTTTTTGGTTCAATCGCCCTCTACTTATCCTTCCAACCAAAGCTACAAGTTATAATAACAGAATTCAAGGTAGGCATGTTGTAGTTAAAGGAAACCCCAACTATGCAACCAACAAATAAACTTTTTTGGTTCAATTGCCCTTTACCTTTCCTTTTGTTATCCATTTCACTCTTTTCCAGGTATCAAAATGATTTGCATTCTAAATTTCAATTAACAAATTGTATTTCTCTACTCCATTTTAAATAAATCTAAATTTAAAATGAATACTAACCTATTAAATACCTAAAAATTAATGGACAAAACATATACAAAAAATTGATCATTGATAAATGAATACTAACATATTAAATACCTAAAAATTATTAGACAGAAAAACATTAAAAAATTCTAATCATTGAAACATCATCAATTAATTTAAGTTTATATATTATTGAGTAGTTTTCCACTTGAAGCTTCCTTATATGTCTCAGAAGTACAAGCACATACATGCCTTGTTTTTGTTGTTGGCCTTGCAATCTTTCTGTTATAGCGTCCAAAAACACTTTCTTTCTTTTCCTGATTGTTTACCATTTGTGTTTCTCAACTCAGTATTCCTGTAAGGTATGTTGGGAAGTTCTGAACTCTTCACGCCAAAACAAATTAACGGCAAAAAATAAAAACAAAAACACATTATTTATATGTAAGCTCTTGATTAGCAATGATCGTAGAAGCATAAACAAGACATAGGAGGGGTCATATACTTGAATTAACATGAGCTTGATCCAAAATTGATCCCTTGCTGATAATTCTGATAAAACTGGAACTCAAAACCATATTAACTGTTGACATGTTCCCTCAGACGACAAAGACCAGATCAGGGCCTCCGACAAGAGATCCATATCATTATTTTTCTAGTTTTGGACAGAGTGATAGAGATTTCAGTGAGATTTTGAAGATTCCGAGGACAACAATTCAAGAATAGAGGTGGAAAAATGGTGCATTTGATCTTTGTTGTACATAAGTGTAGCAAATGCAAGGGAGATGTATAACTCTAGTGCATCTGGTCCTTCAAACATATACTTGCATGGACAGAAGCAAGGACTAACTGAATGCATACTTTCCAGTGGCCCTAAGCCTCCAGCCACATTCATATATTTCGCATCCTTCCAAATTGATTCTGCTAGCTCTCCGAAGTATATTGTAAACAACCCAGATCTCTTAGAAGAGCTTGAAGATAGCTTGAGCAACTGCATTCACATTCATTCACGAGTATGATTTAATCCAAAATATTGACTAGCATAAATCCCCTAGAAGGATATATCATCCTTCACTCGGGTTCCCTGAAGTATTCATGTTGTGTAGTTTCCCAGGACAGTTTCTGATAGTGGAGGCTTAAAGTGAGGTCTACAGTCCAGAGTTTTGTTTCTTCTTCAGGGCCATGGATAATTGTTGTGATCAGAGTTGGGAAATTAATAGTACATACCATTTAATTGCAAAGCAAAAATTGCACATCAGTTTATATGAAGAAATTGCACATCAGTTTAATGAATTATATCTCTATACGCACCTTGACATGGAAATTAGTGGTACATACCATTTAATAGAAAAGTAGAAATTTCGGAAATTGCACATCAGTTTAATGAATTATATTCTCTATATGCACCTTTTAGGCCATGATATATGTACGAAGTGACCTCTACTGTCTGTATGCATGCATTACACCCTGTGCCATAATCTTTTGTAGAGACTTGTAAGCTACAAAGTGGGCTGGTGAAAGGATGGCCTTGCCTGCTAGGAAATATATAATGGAGCGAGCTCCTTGTGGAAAGCCACCGTTTACATTGAGAGAATTGAAGAGAGCCATTCCACCTCACTGCTTCAACAGATCACTGCTCACATCATTCTCATATCTAGGATACGATCTTCTTATTGTTGCACTTCTGTTGTATTCCACAACCACCTATTATTTCACAGGGCCTGGATTGTTTGGATGGGCACTCTAGTTTGGTTACTGGGCAGTTCAGGGGCGCGTTCTGTTTGATATATGGGTTATAGCACATGAATGTGGGCATCATGCATTTAGTGAGTACTCTTTTGTGGATGATACAACAGGACTTATACTACATTCATGGTTTCTACATTCCACTCTTGATTGTGAATGCATTCCTGGTGCTGATCACGTGCCAGTAGCACATGCATCTGACTCTTCCCCACTATGACAGACCAGAGTGGGAATGGATGAGAGGTGCATTGTTAACAGTTGATAGGGATTACAGAATGTTGAATCTAGTATTCCATCACATCACTGACAACCATGTGACTCATCATTTGTTCTCCATAATTCCTCATTACCGTGCTGGGGAGGCGACTAGGGCTATTAAGTCGATTCTGGGAAACTATTACACTGCTATGACACTACGCCTGTTTGTAATGCCTTATGGCGGGAGTTTAGAGAATGTGTGTATGTAGAGGTTGACTACCCTGGAAAAAGTGGGATCTTGTGGTACAGATGCAAGTCCAACTTAGCGGTAACCATTGGATATTCAGATGGACTCCTTTTGATCCACCATTTCCTTCCCTACCTCATATGAATAATGTGAGGCATCTGATTAGGATGTGTTTGTAAAATGTCTGTTCAATAATTTGCAAAATATGCTTTTTCTTTTTTGCCGGAGAAAAAAAAGGCTTTCTTTCTATTGATATAAAAAGTAGTACATTATCATGGTTACATCACAATATTGATCAAGAAATTTGACAAAGAAGATCAAAAAGCTTTAACCAGTCTACTATCTATCTGTCTCTTGTATAGTATAACATCAAAGAGAGTAGAAAGAGAGTAAACTATCAGTGTTGTCACCTACAGTTGGCTATAAAAAATCGGTAAAAAAAATTCCTTGTTCAAGAGACTGTATCTTAAATCCTCCACCCACCAAAACCCACCAAAAAGAATCGTGCAAAAGATCAAATAACATTAATCAGTCTGCTATCTATTTATCTATCTCTTGTATATATAACATCAAACAGAGTAAATTGCTGTCACCTACAGTTTGCTATAAAAAATTCGCTCAAAAAAATGCCTTGTTCCAAAGAAAATCTTAAATCCTCCACCAAAAAGAAACATGCATAAACCAGATAAGGCAATAATAAAAAAATTAAGTAAAATATGAAACCTATCCATAGTTTATGGAATTGGAGGTGTAATAAAAAAATTCCTCCCTTGTTACTTCATGATCCCTCTCTTTGATAAGAGATCCTCGGAATTGGATTCATGTTTCACCAGAAGTTGTTAAAATCAGTTAGTAACCTATAAGACGATGACATCTACGCAAAGAAACAGAAAACCATTTGTGTCGGTGCATTTAAATTAATGGACGTGGACAATCCAATCGTCTAACGATGGATCAAACAGGAAAGAGCGATGACAAGTGTGCACCCAGGGGAGTTTGTTTAAGAGAGAGACCCCTTATGGTGTAATTAGCAATTACTTTTAACTTTTTCTAAAATGAATGTTGATTGATATTGAGGTGATGTTGACTAAACAACATCAAAGACAAGTGTGCACTGAGGGGAGTTTGTTTTAGAGAGAAACCCCTTATGGTGTAATTAGCAATTACTTTTAACTTTTTCTAAAATGAATATTGATTGATGTTGACTTTGTTTAAGAGAGAAACCCCTTATGGTGTAATTAGCAATTACTTCTAACTTTTTCTAAAATGAATGTTAATTGATGTTAACTGATGTTGACTAAACAATATCAAAGAATAACCCTAAAAATCACTGATTTTAGATGAAAACTCAATATATATGTTTGAAAATCAATTTTCCAATCAAAATAACATGATAACATGAAGCGAAGGATATAAATAACACTAAAAAATAAAACAAATCACTAATATTACATAAAATAAGAAATAGAACAAATCACTAACATCCCTCAAAGTATATCATGTTATCTTATTTTTAAATATATTAAAAAAAATTAACATTTAAAAAAAAATGTAGATAAAGATCTATATCCATCTTATCTTTATATAAGAATATTCATATAATTTTCTCATAAGAATAGAGGAGTATTCGTATTTACTCATAAGAATAGAAGAGTATTCGTATTTAGTAATTTAATTTTTCAAAATAATTTTCACAAATTTTCTGTTCGTATACTTTGCCACTTGAGAAACCATTCCTAATTTACTTATTTTCAATCGGCCTCGACCTGAACACGTTTAGACATGCAAATATCGGCATTCTGCAGGAAGGAATCGACTATTTAAGCGAAGGAATCGAAAATTTACTCACAATTAAAGATAATAATCCATGTTAACAAAACTAAATTGATATTAGCAATTTAATGTAATTATACATTTAGGAAACATTAAACCAAAAATGATTTTTTATTACATTTTTAATGATAGAGTTTACAAAAAGATTAGAGGCTATGATGTCTGATTAAATCTACATTTTCACAACAACCCAATGTCATCACAGTGGCACCATCTCCAACGCTAAATTCAGATCCAACATTCTATCTCCCTCCGTACTTGCATCCGACCAGAATCGCTCTTCCTCACGCTCTTTAACCTTTAAGTCCCGCTCGCCGGCCTTTGAGTCGATGTCGTAGGTTCTATTCCCACGGGGTAAAAAATCTTCCCACTCGAATGAAGGGCGCCACAGCAACGAGTAGTTTTTATAGTTGGGAAAGCTAGCAACTGTCATGCAATTCAAATCGACGGAGGATCTTCACTCAATTGTCTAACAAAATATTTAATGGTTCAGATTATGACACGGAGGCAGGTTGGATAGTTGATTTCAGAAGTTTTTATAGTTGGGAAAGCTAGCAACGGTCATGCAATTCAAATCGATGGAGGATCTTCACTCAATCGTCTAACAAAATATTTAATGGTACAGATTATGACACGGAGGCAGGTTGGATAGTTGATCTCAGAGGGAACATTTTTACATTAAAAATAAATAACAAAATTGAAACACTAAAGCAATTAATATATGTTCTACAATAAAAATGTAAATGTAAGGCCCAATAGAAAACATTGTTGGAAGTCTCTAACACCCAAATCAATTAATGGTATCTTTTTATTCAAATGCGTACATAGCAAGCCCTCCTCTCCTTGCAACATTGTTTGTTATATTTATTTTGTTTTGTTATTGCTGAAGTTTTGTGGTAAACAATAAGTTATTGATTAAGTGTTTTTACCATTTATATGATTCACCCAAAATGATAAACATACTTTACTCTATCATTTCAAGTAAAAACAAACATCAACAATTTGTACAACGTCGATGTATTGAATGGCAATAGTATAAAGGAAAAATAAGAAGAATTATCCGTTGTATAATTCCCTTCGGCCTTTATCCCATTATTAAGCCATTTTTTCTAATCGGGTTTGTGAGATGAGTAGCTTTCTCTTCACCTGGAATTTATATAGAAGCCACACGTAAAATGTGTTGTTACTGTCTCAAACAATTGAGGTGAAGACGACGTTAATTTGTAGTGAAATACCACAACTTTTGCTACGACTATGCAGAACTGATGAAGGCATAGTTTCTTGTATGATTGTGTCCAGTCTATCCAAATTTATTTTTTCAGAGGTTCTACTCATGTAAGTAAATTAAGTAATGTTTGGTGAGCACTCTACGATGCTTAGTAAACGAATAATATTTTATTATCTGATTATGGATCATATGGATCATATGGATGAGATCTGAACAAACATAAACAAACAAAGGAAAACTGCAGAATTGTTTTCTAAAAATGATAAAAAATCAAGCTTACGGATTGTTCTACGGCTGGCTCATGCTAGTTCATCAAGGCAGATAGAGCCTCGCTGGTCTCCCTAACAAGATGGCGCTCATTCCAAACACCAAATATCTAATACAAAAAAAAACAAATAAACTATACAAATCATCATTTATCAATTTATATATTAATATAATTATAATTACAACCCTGTAACTGTAAATTCAATTGTGGTCAACAAACAAGACCCCGTAGTCCTGAAAATAAAAGTTTCAATACAAAATAAGCCGATCGAATCAAATCCTTACCATACCATATTAAGCCCAATACATAACATTTACCCACATGATGTCCTAGAGCAGAATAAATTGAGGGCCGATAAAGAAGTTGCGCTGGCGGTCTGCAGGTGGTATGTATTTCTAGGTTTCATCGGTAGAATGTAGGGTGAACATTGGTTGCGGGTAGCATTGCAAGTTTTATTGCTGTCTGCCGAGTACTTGTATTTTCCTTGGCCCTCTATTAGCAGAGACTACAATATCAACCCACAAATTCGCGCTTGTTCATTGAGTTTCAATCAGTAAGGATTTCACATTGAGACATGGCTGCGGTTCTCACTCACTGGAGCTTGGAGCTGAGAGCAGAAATTCCCACTAGGATGGAAATGCTTTGCATGATTAGCACGATTAATCGATCTGTGTTTAATTCTTGAAAGACTTTAACTCTTGTTAGTAATGGATCTGTGGTGCCGTTGAGCCATTCAACTTGTCGCTCGGCCTTCAACCACAGTGTTGTCGTTGGCCTATCTGTCATACGGGACCGGTAACCCCTTTGTCTTCTCGAGACTGTTCACATTGCAGGAGCTCAACGTTTCAGAATGGATGTTATGTCCTTTGATTTACTCTGTCGCCACGTTATCACCCGCAACAAGGATCAATGAATTTTAACTAGCAACGGTCATGCAATTCAAATCGACGGAGGATCTTCACTCAATCGTCTAACAAAATATTTAATGGTACAGATTATGACACGGAAGCAGGTTGGATAGTTGATCTCAGAGGGAACGCCTTACGCGTAATTATATATAAACCATTTATCTTCAAAAGAAATCTAAATATTATAATATTCTCATTATTAAACCTATTAATTATAAAAACCGTAATTATAACAATAATTTAATTTTCCAATCACAATCCAAAAAAAATCACACTAGATTAGTAATATGTCAACATTTTAAACCATTTAACTTCCAAATATTTCATCTACGGAATGTTTTAAACTGTATAATTTTCAAATTCTTAGTTCGTTAACTTGGTGGGTGGGATGAACGCAGATCAGTTCACTTCAGTCTACGCAAAACCAATTCAGTGCATCCACACCTTACTACTATATTCACGATTGATATGAGTTTTGATAGTTAAATATTATTATATTAAAATAACATAATATTTTAGGATATATATTTTTATTTATTAAATTAAAGTAAATAATAATTAATACAGGTTTTGTGTTAAAAGGTTACAATCTTTTTTTATACTACAATCCTTTTTTTGTTTAATTAGGTATGGAATTTTTTAAAAGCATTGTTTGGGGTTTAATCATTTTTGATAATGGAAATGGATTCAATATCATAAGAACGGTTGAGGCACACAAAATCTTGAAACTTGATTGTAACTTGAATTTCCAAAAAATTCAGCCAATTTTTATTAGAATCTTGCAAGAATTTCCAATATTTCTAAGCCAAAATTGTAGTCCTCATTAGACTACTATATATAGATATATAAATTATATTATTTTAGAATTTTTTTTATTTTGGAAATAGAATTTTATTTTTACTATCAATAATTAATAATAGATGAATAGTAGAGTGTTTTGTTTTGTTTGTTTGTTTGTTTTTTTTAATATATAGTACGAAAAAAGCTTGATTGTATTACACTAGATAATCATATAAAAGTCCAATACATCCGAATAGACTGCTATGAGAGATACTCCATAACGAGTACAAGACTATAGAGGAACAAAAGTAATGCAGATGTGTCTGAAAGCCAATATTCCACCAGTACTAGTGAAGAAAAAGAAGTATATGAGCTGCAAACAAGCTATAAACCAAAGGGGAAAGCAATGCTTTGCCATACAGATAGTCTAGATAAGTCAAAGCCCCATTTAGGGGCAAGCCCCATTTAGGGGCATCCTCTGCCAGCTGAGAGAAGATATACAAAATGTGCAAAAAAGTGCAAGATAAAACTAGTAGCTTGCAACATAAGTGGGAATTTGAAATGAAAATAGTAAGATTATGTGTCGAGTAGAGAAAAATCATGAATCGAATAAGTTTCAGCTTCTATTTTTATATCCATTTTCCATTTGCCCATTTGTGATAGGAGTCCTTTTTTTGATAAGACATCAGCTTGAGTACTTTGAGCTCTGTTGACATGCTGAATAGAATAATCATTCCTCCTCCTCCAGAGTGTGTCAAATCTGTTCATCGAACCAGATAAATGCTGATTTCTAATATGACTCTTTGTTATGACATGATTTATTATGATCTTGGAGTCACCAAAGATCTGTAGGAATTGTATATTTAGGAATATGCTGAAAAAAGAAGTCCTGATAGCGCCATTGCCTCTGCTTTATTATTAATTCCTTTTCCCCATTCCAGTAGATCTCAAACTACTGATCATCATCCATGATAATGAGGACCCCACAAGCACATATACCATTTCGTGCCGCCCCGTCAAAATAAGCTCTTGGGAAACTCATGTGACCTGTTGTTTGCTCTTTTGATTTTTCCTTTTTGTACTGAGAAGACTTGTGAGGAATAGAGTTATGAAGAGAGATAATGTTCTCAAAAACTGACCCAAAACCTTCCTTTCTGTTTTGAAACAAAATGTTATTCCTCCATTTCCATATTGACCAGAGAACAAGTTGTGGTATAGGTCTCTAGGTTTCTTTCTGGTTACTCCACCAATCAAGTGCTTGTTTTAGTGAAGAATGTAGAAAAAAATTAAACCCAAAAAAAGAAGCAAGGTTTCTCCAAAGCTGCTCGGTGATAGTACATTATAGAAACATATGAAGGTTATTTTCTCCCTCAATTTTGCAAATTAAACATATTCCAAGTCCTGACCAATTCCTCTTTTGCAAGTTTTCCCACGTCAGATTTTTGTTATGAAAAACTAACCATGAGAATATGATAATTTTATGAGGACTACTAGTTTTCGATAATGGTAAAGGAAAGATGTTAAGTGATTGAGAAATTTTAATACTGATAAGATTTGAGTAGATATCTTTAACACTTACTATGTCCTTTCCAGTGATCCCCTTCCAGATAAGGACATCATCATCTTCGGTGCGAAAAATGCCCCTGTTCCTTAAAAACCATTGAATCTAAGTCCACTGTTGTGCTAAGGATCCTATCAAGCCCATAGATGAAGCATTTTTCCAGATGGGGAAAGGGCCCTACCAGTCAGCAATGACCTGATTCCAAGTAAAATACCCTTTCCTGTGAAAGAACTCCATTAGCTATTGTGATATATTAATGTCATCCCCTCCACCCAATATAGGATCAAGACCAATAAAAACCTTTTTACCTATTTGAAGAATCCAAACAAGGTTTTTGAGGAAAATAGATTCAATTTTACGAAAGTTCATCCATATGGCTGAGCCCTGAGAAGACCCTATCTTCCCCTTCCTGTACCCATAAGAGATATCTCTACTAGCCATATATTTCTTCTTGATGGATATGTTCCATGTGCTATCCCCAAAAACTCCCCTCCATAGAAACTTACATAGCAAGGCCTTCCCAAAAAGTCCGGAGATCCAGTATTCCCCATCCGCCTTGCTTCATTGGAGGAGTGAGGTTAGATAATTTTGACAAATGATATTTTCTTTTCTCCTTATTACCTCCCCAAATAAAATTTGCAGTCATTTTATTCAACAGATGAATGATACTCACTGGAATGTAATAAAAATGAGCCCAGTACACTGCTAATTGGGCTAGTACTGATTGAGCTAATACCGCTCTACCTGCCATTGAGAGACACTTATATTCCCATCCAGATATCCTTTTGAAATATTGATCCGAAATCCATAGCCAGTCAGATTTAGTATAGCCCTTTGGTTTTAGATGAAACCCAGATATTTCATACCATCCTTTATGGGCCTCGCTTCAATCCCAAACAGTTGAACCAGATACTCTATAAATTCCATATTAACTTCCCCATGATAAAAGGAGGATTTTGAATCATTTATGAGAAGGCCTGTAGCTCTTTGGAATTTATCCAAAATTTCATGTAAACATTTCCAAGTAAGTCGATAGAGCATTCCAAAGATCAAGATATCGTCCACAAATAAGTTGTGAGAGGTGAAATTACCCCTGCTGATCTTCAAAGGCCGACATCTTTCTTCCATGACCGCTCTATTGATATGAAGGTTGAAGGAGTCCATAGCTAAAATAAACAAAAGGGGGGATAGCAAACACTCCTATCTCAAACCTCTAGCAGCCGAGAAAAAGGAGGTAGGCAGACCATTTATGATGATTGCATAATTAACTTTTTCAACGCAGGCCATTATCTAATTTGTACACTGAGAATTTAAGCCAATTTTTATAATTAAAAATCCTCAGTCAAGGCAGTCATAAGCCTTCTTAAGGTCAATCTTTAGTATGGTCGCTTCACTTTTTTCTGTATGCATAGGGTGAAGGTTTTCCTGGGTGTTTGCTACCGCGTCCAGGATATTCCTTCCCTGAAGAAGCCCATGTTGATCCTGAGTCAAGAACCTGGATAAATTACCTCGAATTCTGCCCGCTATAATTTTATAAGTGATATTATAGAGGGAAATATGTATAAAATCCAAGAAAGAGGATACTTCCGTTTTTTTTGGAATGAGTGTTATGTAAGTAGATGAGATGAGCTGATGAATTTCCCCAGTGGTTCTTAACTCCTCTATCATTCCCAATAATTCATTCAGGTCAAAGAAATGTATGAAAAACTCAATCATCCATCCATCAGGGCCCAGACTCTTGTCTTTTTTAAAAGACTTCATTACCATCAGGGGTTCCTCCTCAGAGACAGGTTTGAAGAAGTAATCATTTTGTTTCCTGTCAAACATTTGTGGGAATAAATCGATTCCCTAAAGGATATCCTCAATCCCACAGTCCCTAGTCTTTTTGTATGATTTTTCAAAAAAATTCACTGCCTCTTTTGAGATGTCCTCCTGTGTGTGAAGCATATTAACTTCTTGATCATTTATCCCCCAAATAGTATTTCTTTCTCTCCTGGAGTTTGCAAATCTATGAAAAGATTTAGTGTTCCTATCACCATCTTTTAGCCAAATTGCACAACTTTTCAGTCTCTAGGTAGCTTCTTCAATGGCCAGAAGACCATGTTTTTTCTATTCCAGCTCCTTTATACGACGACACAATTCTAATGAAATGGAGTTTTCAGACAATCTTCCAGCCGTCCTGTCCAGCTCCTTTTGAATGACATTAAGAGCTTTCCTGTTCAAGAGTCTTTTCTTGAATTACCAATTATTTTTAAAAATATTATATTTTTTATACTTGTCTATTGTTCTTTTTAGTATGTGATATTTATCAATAACACTGTAAAAAAAAAACTTATTTACAAATTATTTTTTTATTTTATTATATATCAAATTAAAATAATTTTTATAAATTAAACAATATTACTTAAAATTTATTTTTTATTATTTTTTAAAATTATATATAATATTCCTATATTACTTTGTTTTATAATAATAAAAATATAAATAATTTAAAATAAAAAATTATAAATACACATCCATATATTTTGTGATTAAAAAAAATAAAATTAAAAGATATGAATATTCGACTCTCCACCATTCAAATTTAAATTCACGCTCGTTGCCACTAACAAAGTCACTCCAACGCCACTTTGCATAGTAATAACCACAAATGTTTCTAATCCCGATTCAGTCGCATTCGGAATCTGATTCAACTGTCTCTCGGGTTGCATTCCCACGCAAATTCCTTAATAGGTCGAAATTGATGGACGTGTCGGTGGGGACTGTTGGGTATTTTTTTTTTGCTGTTACTGTTTGGGAGATGGATAAATACCAAAACCATCAAACTATAAAACACAGAGCCTATGCTCTGTTTGCTTTGCTCCAAGATCTTTTACACAGAGAAGTCTTTTTAAAATCAATTACACAGGACAGAGTATTTCACCACCATAAAA
>APFE031422066.1:0-12123 GCA_000404065.3 Pinus taeda | reverse complement strand
ATATGATGGGAAAGTATGAGTATATAAAATAGGAATAGAATTATAAATCATAACTGGCGAAATATTTTAATGAACCAGACCCCATAACCAAAAGAACCTTAGACTTAATTAACATACTCATTTTGAATGGTTTTGATTGGCGAAGACTGACACATAATCCATTTTAACCCTAATTAACTTTATAAACATCTGACTTCATGACTTCTATTAACTGAGACTCTTTCACAATTTCAACGATGTCGAACAATGACCTTGAAACTATGACAACAACGGTAGTCACAGACTAAAATGCTACTGAAAACCTGAAAATAAATGAATAAGGCAAATACATTTGACCTCAAAAACCCTAGGACCCTAACAGGAGTATTCACAATAGGAAACATATTTTTTGTATTTATCTTTGAATGTAAGGAGGATAGAGATATTATATTTTGAAATGGGCCTTATTTTTTTGGTTCAATAGGAATGTATCTAAATACCTAGTCCTTGGACTTCAATTTGTATGAGGATATCTCTACAACAGTGCCTGTATGGGCCAAGATTCCTCATCTTCCCCCGTCTTTTTGGAGCGATGAATTCTTGAAGGATATTAGGAATGGCATTGGAAGGTATCTAGATTGAGAAGAACTAAAAACCATCATCTTGCATGCACAAAAATATGCATTGAAGTGGACCTATAGAAAGGCCTCCCCTCTCAGATCATTTTTACATAAGGAGGATAAAAGCATACTGAATCTCTTGAATATGAAAAAAATCCATTCAAGTGCAAGAGTTGTCATGAGTATGGGAATTTCACCCATGACTATAAGAAAGCTCAGGCTGGAAATGGAGAAGAAGTTCCCCTTTCACATGAGAATCAATGACACTCAAAAAAAGGGGAAAATTGTGGGAAAGGTGGATCCAAGAACTCTAAATATTTAGCCTAGCATAGTGCCTCCTCCTTGGCTAATCCTTTTGAATCTCTATCCCAATACAATACAAAGCATGAGGAGCCAATTGTCATGATAGAAACTCTAGGACAGGAAGAAAACTTGATGTAAGGAGAGGATGATACTATCGAGGGAGAAGAAAGAGAGACCTAGGAAAGTGACTTGGTGAAGGTAGCCCTTGTTGATAATGTCATTCGTCCCCAACTCTCTCATCTGTCACCCATTCCATTAAGTCTTGATTGTAGAGACAAAGGAGATGAGCTTGTGACTCAGGAGCCTCAGGGATCAGTGGAGGGAGAAGGGAAGATATTAACAAGAATCCCCAAGAAGAAACTTAACTAGGGAAGTAACACCTCTAATCAAGAACTAGAAAACCATAAAAAATGCAAAAGACCAACTAAAAAGGAAATAAGGGAAGAAAACATCGACCAGTACATCAAGTAAGGCAATCAATCTCAAATCACAGAAATTATAAAAAACGTAAGCAATAGAGAACACAAGAGTGCTAAGTCTGGTGGAGGTAATGCGAATTACTCTAAGTTTAAATGAAAGTTGTTCTTGGAACATATAAGGAATGGGAAACCCTATTAAATCCCATGTTGTCAAAGACTTAGTAAGAAGAGAAAATCTGGAAATTTTGTTTTTACATGAAACTAAAGTAGTAGAAGAAGAGATCCTTTCCTTGCCAATTTTTTTTTGGAGAAATAGTATTGGTGTTACGTAGAGCTCATGTGGAGCCTTTGGAGGTATTTTCACATTTTGGATTGACTCTTATTTTATGCTAAAAGCTTTCTCTAAATCTTGATGTTGGGTGGTGGTGAAGCTTGAGGATAAGAATACCAAAGAAATGTTTTATTTCGTAAATGTTAATGCTCCAGTGCTATACAACAAGAATGGAGAATTTTTGGATTCTATCATAATACTCAAAGAAGAATAATGGCACGTCAAAAATACTGTAGGTGGATATTTTAACATTGTTTTATATTCTACAAAAAGATGTGGGGGAAGCATTAGCATAGATCCCTTTCGAGAAAGGTTGGAAGACCTTGGTAGTAAATGGGATATTTTGGATGTTCCCCTGAAAAAGTGAATTTTAAGTGGTCCAATAAGAAAAGTGGCTTTGAGCACATTGTAGCTCGACTGGATTTCTTTCTCATACACAATAATTGGTTGGTTAAAGGAATAATGTGTATGTATTTAATCTTGACACAGGGGAACTCAGATCTTTGGCCCATTATGCTTTCTCTTGATCCTCCTAAATACCTTGGGATGCTTCCATTTAGATACAAACCTGAGAGGATTTTGAAGGAAGGGTTCACAAATCTTATAATTCATTCATGGATGACTCCGGCAAAAGGATCTTCGACTTTTGTTTGGGAAACCAAATTGAAAGTGGTCAAACAAAATTTGAGGAAATGGGCCAAAGACAACTATAAACTACCAAGTTAATAGAAACTTGATACTATCAAGCACTTGGAGAATCATGAATCTCTAATGAAACACAATCAAATATCATAATGACATATTGAAGAAGAAAAAAAGTTATGTAAGCAGATCCATTCTCTCGACAAACAAGAAGATCAATACTGGTGGCTAAAGTTAAGAAGTCTTTGATTGCGTGCTAGAGATAAGAACTCATATTTCTTCCACAAATAAGCTTGTGCTAGGGAAACCAGGAATTGAGTCAAAGAAATTATACCAAAGGGCCTTCAAAAAGTTTCCTCCTTCCCCAAGATTAAGCAAGAAGCCCACTAGTTTTATAGGGAATTATATTCCGAAGACAAGGAAAATGATCTAAAAGAGGTGCATTCTTTTATCTCATCCCTTCCCTCTGTTGTCTTGGATTTGGAAAATGCAAAACTCATAAAAAAATTGAGGAATCCAAGGTTATTGAGGCCATTTGGTCGCTAGACCTAGATAAATCTATTAGGTCGGGTGATTTTTCCATAAGCTTCTATAGATCCTTTTGGGGCCTAATTAAAAATGATCTTTTGAGAATGTTGAATTCATCTAAGTGCAAAGGGAATCTGAAAGGAAACTCCAATTCTTCCTTATTGGATCTTATCCCAAAAGAATCTAAAGCCTCTTATTTCTCTCATTTTTGACCTATCTCATTTGTGCAACTCTTCATACAAGATTCTGACTAAGGTTATGGCCAATATATTAAGCAAGATTCTCTCAACAATAATCTCATAAAATCAAGGAGGCTTTATGAAGCATAGGAAAATTTTGGATAACATGATCCTTGTCCAAGAAGAATTTCACTCCAACAAATACAATGGTGAACCAGGTATGGTAATTAAATTGGACATGACGAATTATTTTGATAGAGTTCATCATTCTTTTTTGTTCTCAATCATGAAAAAGTTGGGATTTAGTCTGGAATTCATCACTTGAGTTAAATCTTGCATTGGTATCGCTTGGATTTCTCTATTAGTAAATGGTCATCCTTGTAATTTGTTTTCGTCCTCAAGGGGCTTGAGGCAAGGTTTCCCTCTTTCTATTCTCTTGTACATTTAATAACGGATACTATGAGCAGGAATTTGGAACAAAACAGGGTAGAAGGAAGACTAAAAGGGCTAAGTATAGCAATAAATATTAAGGATGTTAACCACTCCCAATTTATTGATGACACGCTCCTCCTAGGAAGTGCTTTAAAGAAAATTGTTATGCAATTTAAACAAGTCTTGAATCGATATTTAGGCCTTTCTTCGGGCCTAACAAACAAAATAAGGAGCGTGATATATGGATGGAATAGTTTTATGGCCAACCTCATGGATATTTCTAAGATATTGGAATTTCTAATGGAGATTGAATTACAATCCTTTAAATACCTCGGAATTCCAATCACCTTGAAAGCTTCAAACTTTGAATGGTGGGTTGAAATTTTAAACAAAATAAAAAAGATAATGCAGTATTGGGGAGCTTAATGTTTAACCATAGTTGGTAGAGTTATTTGGTGAAATTGGTTCTATCCTCGCTTCCCCTTTATCTATGCTCCGAATTGTTGGCTCCAAATTTTGTGATTAAACAATTAAGTCTTCTAATTCACAAATTTCTATGGAAAGATGGAAAGAGTAGCAAAAGGAATTCCATCTTATGCACTAGAACATTGTTCATCTTCCTAAGGAAAACGACGGTCTTACGATCAAAGATCCATTATATATGAATCTTTCTCTTGGAGAAAAAATTGTTTGGAGGATCAAAATTTCATATTCGAAGGAATGGCAGAAACTAGCTTTCATAAGGGAATATTTCAACAAAGCATGTATCCTCAAGGTTGAATGAGCTAACTATTTTGGTCATGGCTCCAAAATCTAGAAGTTATGCATGGAAGTCTCCCCTATTATTATCAATCATCTAAATTGGTGTTTTGATAATGGTGTTAGAATTAATATTTGGAAATATAGTTTTTCTCCTAATGGTCCCCTGAGAAGAGTTGAGCAACTTCAAGAACTCACAAATTGGATGTCGCTGAATGCATTTCTAATATTAAGAGACATTTCTCTTTGGGATGCTCGGGGTATTCAGAAAGGATGGGAAAGTCCAGAACTTCTAAACCATCTTAGGTCCCAATGGGAACGTCTAATTTCGTTTTCAAAAGGCCTGATTCCTATCTCTATCTCCTTGCAAGATCATCACACATGGAAGTTAATCCCATAGCATATATATACTCCAAAATTGGGATATGCCCATTTAGTAAAGCGACTTCATCTTCCTCCTCCATGAATACTATGGTTAAAAATATGGAGCAAGGACAAAATTCCAAAAATCAACATATTCTATTTGACCCTTTTTTTAAATTAAAAAATACTTATGTATTAAAAAAAAACAGATAGTACATGTGTCATACTTCTTGATTGTAGCCTGCTTCTTCAACATACATTACCTCCAAAAAGATAGTGAGGTCTCATTCCTACTAACCTTAACTTATAGTTCTATAATCCTAACCTCCTTAGTTCACTATCCAAATTACTTGGTCCAAATATCTTTTATGATAAAAAGAAAACTCAAAACATATTCATCTTCTTACAGTAAAAAAAAAAAAAACAAAACAAAACAAAACACCCTTTTATCCTCCATTCCCCAACATTGACTTCTAACTCTTGGAGAAGTTTATTTTCCAGCATTTATCTTAACCCCATGTTCAAATGTTGTAAAAAAAAACTTACAGGATGTTTCCCAATACCTCTTTTGGACAGTAAATCTGTAGTCCAGTTTTGTTCTCTATATATGTGATCAATGTTGACGAGTTGGTATGTGCTCACCATAGTCCTCATGCGCTTCATCCAATTATTCAAGATCAGAGGGTTGAAATCATTCAGACCCTTAGCCCAATCGATAATTCCTTTTGCATCCCCATAGACCAGTAGGTTCTCCAATCCCAACCATTTCCCAGCTATCAACACTCCCCATAGAACCACTAACACTCCCCATAGCACCACTATCTCTGCCTTACTGTTCATGCCCTGTCTTATTTGAACCTTGTTCACCAAAAAATTGTCACAGTTGAAAATCTTAAAAATAGGAATATTCCTAGATCGACTCATTGTGTCTTGTGTTCTACTGCAGAGGAAAACATATCTCACTTATTCTATTATTGTACCTTTGCTTTAGAAATTTGGCATATAATATTTTCTCTAGTATATTATATTAATATTATTCCAAATTTGTGGGTGGAAATGTTCGAAATATGGAAGTCAAAATACCCTTGGAATTGAAAGGTGTCCTCTCTTCCTATTACAACTTGGGAAACCCTCCCCAAATTTCTATGTTGGAATATCTGGATCATAAGGAACAAAGCTATATTCAACAATGAAAACTCAAATCTGCAGTCGGTTGCTGTCATAGCAACAACATCTCTTTTTGAATCCATTTCCCCTAGGGGATATAATAATAATGAGTTGGCAAATTTTAATATTTTAGAGCACGAATGGATACATGTCAACAAGAAATTCCATTTACCATCTAGAAAAAAAATTGCCCTTCATGCAACAAGGTTCCTAATATATGTTTCACCTAGTCATAATTTACTCAATGGAGAAAGACAAGAAACCAATACACCTAATTCTTTGGCAGATATTCAATTGGAAATCCAGGGGAGGGGTCATATTTAACATTGATGAAGAAATCATTTTTCAATTCACATGGGGTCTCGGTACAGTGACCAACAACCAAGTTGAGTTCCTTGCCTTGTGGAAAGGTCTGGAAATTATTATCTCAAAAAACAAATCAAGTTATTGTATATGGTAATTCATTGCTTGTCATCAAACAAGTTATCAACGAAAAAAATGGTGTGTTTTGATAACTCTCCCATCCATCAAAGAATCTCATCAACAATGACCCAATTTGAGCATTGGGATTTTTATACACATGTACATGCATTTAAATTCAGTGCGGAGACAGGTTGGCTTAAAAGGGATCCTCCTTAGCCCAAGGAAATATAGAGATAAATCAAGGAATAACAACATATGCCCCAATTCCATAATAATGGCCATAATACCAAATTTTATGATCAACAATCATGTGTATATTTTCATCAAAAATTTTATTTTCCTTGGAGTAATGTTCCCTACACTTAGGTTAGTTCTCGGCATGTATATTGAGATTGATGGGCTTGGTGGTATGGATTTTTCACACTCTTCGACCACAAAAATTCAAATTCCTCACTCAGTGGCATGTCCCTCACAACAAGTGGTAGGCTCTCATAAATTTCCTCTGTCTAGGTAGATACTTATATTTAATTTGTCTTTAGTAGGAGTTGGTGGGTTCTAATGTGGAAAAGATGGCATTTCCCATCACCAGTCTATTTACCATCCTATTGAAGATTTTGGTTTAGTTGGGGATAAATTTTTATGTTCATCTCATGGACTTACTTCTGCCTAGATTATATAATGGCTCCTCAGGCCATCATGGGCCTCTATGGGACATTGTACCTTTTTCGTGACTAGTATAATTTGGTTGGTGTTCCTTCTAATAACACTCTGTGGTATTTTTTGGATATGGTTGAGCCTTCACAGAATCCAACGTTGGATAATGATGGTTCAACACTTGAAAAAATCTTGGATGTAGCCAAAGCTTTGCTAGAAGCTAGGCAAAGGTAGGACAACATGGAAAAAAGGGAATGTCAGTCTTTTCTATGTCAAGTTAGTAACATGGACCTTTCTCTGAATGGGTTACGTGAGGAAAATTATTCCCTTAATGCCCCAGTGTCGACATTGGAAAATATCATCTTTGGAAGTTCTTATTTTGGTTCGGGTGGCAATGGTTCCAGAGGTGCTTCTGCGCTCAAAAAAAATTGTTGCCTCATGAAGACAACCTTCTGGGCAACAAACGTGGTTGATGATAATCATTCATAGAGGTTTTATGTGTTGATTATTGCAACCCCTAATTTTTTTTTACGTTTCCCTACAAATGTTGTTTAATCATCGGGTCTTTTTGCCATGCTATAATATTTTTTGTATAAGCACAAATGACAGTTCCAGTAGTGACCTTTTGAATCTATGGACTACTAAATATATCTTTGACCAAATCTGAGAATGCAATGCAAATATTCTAGCGCATAAACCAACCATTACTAATATAATATCCTTACCTATTTCTTAAAAAAAAAAAATCCAAGCTCTTGGACAATATCAAATTTAAATGAAAAGAAAAACTAGATAAAAAAATTGCAAGAAAATATTGATATTCACATTGTTCTTTTCCCCACACATATATATTTTAATCATGATTTTCTATTTATTATTAATAGTTATGTGAAAAGGAAATTGAGATGAAAAACAATTGCTAAACTAAAGTTTTACTTTATTTTTCACAAATTATGTTTCAAAAAAGGCCCCATAAATGAAATTAATATTATGACTTAATTTCCAATAGATAGGTACTAATCAATCCATATAGTAGTTATAAACAATCATTTGTTGGTCTTTATCAAGAAATTATTGTATATGTATTGTTGGTGGCTTAAAATCTCTTCACATATATTGAAAGCACTAAACAATTATGAAAGCTTAATAATTGGTTGTTTTCTATCTTAACAAAGACGCATTCATAAGTATTTGTTATTTTGTCCAAACACAAAATTGGGCCTCTTTAGTGATGCGCACTGGAAAAACCAACCTCATATTGTTATTATCAAACTAGCCAAAAAACGTCAAAATTATTTAAATATCAAGTCTTGATAAGTTTTGTTGATGAACATTGAACAATTTCTCTCCAATCCATTGCGAAAGCTTGATTTAGCACATAGTGACTAGTTAATTATCAAGTCATACATTAGTGCTTAGGCAGCGTATTTCTTCTTCTAGACTACGTAGATACTAGGGTTGTCCTCCTTGTAGCGTTAGCGCTTCTCACTTGACTATGTCCACTAGATTAGGGCAGCGTTCTTCTTCTTGACTACGACTAGTGCAACCTCAATCCACCAACGTCTAGGGCTTCCACTCCCAGAATTATCTTCCACTAAAAACCCAAGACAAGTGGAGAGAAATCAAGATAGAAGTGTGTATTAGAAATGACTCTCAAGTCATCTCCTTTTATACTAAAACATTGAGCACATGTGGGGTTTATTTGGTTGTTGGCCAACCTTGTCGAATTGTCTTATAACACAAATAAATTCATAACTCCATGAATACTTATTGGAATAGGATGATCTTTAGATCAATCCTACACGTCTCGGTAAGAGGGATTCAAGAAAAATATCAGCTTCCATAAATAAGATGACCTACATGGAGTTTGGCCCTAGTTTCCAATTTTAACACTTCCTCTCAACTAGGGAGAACTCCATCCGCTGAGCCATCAGTGCCCTGCACTGCTCTGCTCTGCTCTACTATGCTCTGCTGAGCTCTGGTATGCTCTGCTCTGTTGAGCTCTTCTCTACTCTGCTGAGCTCTGCTAAACCATGAAGAAGAAGAATTGATCGAGAATGTCTCATACCATTCTCTTTTGACCTGAAGTCAATTTTATTGATCCCAGATCAATATCACAAGAGAGTGTTTCAAACCACTCGTATTGATCCCATATCAGTTACATTGATCCTAGACCAATGAAGGTCATCCTAGTATAGGGAGTGTGGTAGATACAATGATGCGTCCATTGATAGTACTACTATGGTCCCTAACTCCATTTCCCTACTCATTGGCCAGATGAGAGGTACTTCCCATGAGTCCTAGACTGCATGGGTAAGATACCTCGACAGGAGAACCATTCATCCTATCCCTAAGTCACCTTGGGGTATCATAAGGGATAGTCGAGCCATTCACCCTGTGCACAACACACCATTAGGGGAGGTGAGTCGCCCTATGGTCGCTGGTAGCTAAAATAAGTACCCCAAGCCCCCTGGAGCTCCTAGAGCTCAATGCATGCAACATGCAATACCCTCATAAGAGGGTCCCTCAACGACTCCAAGTCATTTGATAAAGTCACAAATTTGAACTTTCCTTGGGGATTTGAAAAAATGTCTATGACCTGTACATTAGTCTTAATGCGATGGAGCCTCCTCGCTCATCGACGTACCATATCCCAGATAAGGTAGTATCTTATGTCTTTGTTGGATCAATCATAGAATATGAGATTCCTCAACAATCAAATCCCCCCATGGTTGACACAGAGGATCACGGTGGTATCCGTCATGTGTGAAGACAACTTGTTGAAGAGCTTCTACAACTAGGAAACTTAACACGTGATCATACCCGTAGCTATGTATTCGGTTTCAACAGTGCTTATAGAAACTAAGTTCTGCTTCCTGTTCATCCATGATATTGAAGCAGAATCCAAAGAGCACCAGCACTAAGAAGTGCTCTTGCGATCCTTCACACTTCCTGCCCAGTCAACATTCGAATAATCATACAGCTTCACATTTCTAGCAGCGTATCTCAATCCATGAGAGATTGTGCCTCAAAGATATCTCAGAAGATTCTTGGCACCAATCCAGTGAGGATCAACCATATATGAGCTCATCATGCTAACTACAAAATATATGTCCAGACGGAATTTCACCAAGAACATCAATGCGAATGAGTTTATGAAACTCAGAGGCATTTCCCAAATGAGGTCCAGCATGACTACCATATAACTTCTGAAAGTTAAGATCCTCGAGGTAGTCACGGGCTTGCAGTTTATCATTCAACATCTGGAATCCAGCTCCCTCTTACTTTTGCACATGAGAGTGTCTGCACCTATTAGAAATAGGTCATCCTCAGAAGGTGCCACTATGAGAGGTCTATCATCCACAACCTTCGAGTAATGGTTTGGATCGGCTTCACTCCTAGTGAATCTCAGCTTCATCAAACAGTTATCAATCCTCTCACAATAAGCCCAAGGTGTTTTGCTTCAATCCATAGAGGGCTTTCTTCCACCTGAACACATGAGATTCCTGATCATGAATCTCAAACCCCCCGAGTTGTTCCAAACTTGTGGACCTGCTACATGAGGGGAATGGTACCCTTGTAATATTTTCCTTCAGTACATCTCAGACATGTACCTTCATGCTCTTCTTGAAATCAAGCATCCCTGTCACCATCTGACTCACATCGGGTAGGGCCCCATAATAATTAGACCTCCAGTGCTATAGATGAGATGTGACAACTGAAATGGTCCCCAACCGACCATCCTGCAACTTGATACAAATTTCCAACCCTAAACCCATGAGTAAAAGGATCTTAGAAAATTGTATTTTCAAGCACGTACATTTCCATCGATGAATGTTACCCTAAAACCTTTGACTTCCATTACCAAAATGGAAACCAGGTTCTTCTTGCGATTAGGTACATAAAATAGATTCTATAAATGAATCGAGTTACCCTCATTCAATTGAGGGGTAATATCTCCTACACCATTTCCGGGATAGGTGGCATCGACTCTAAGTATAATCCCACGATTTTTTCCATCTCTACTAAATTAGAGAGATCACCCTTCTATCCGATGAAGTGCCTTGAAGCACTATAATCAATAAGCCAAATTCCCGCAGAATCTAAAGGAGAGGGCCAATACAAGATAACACTTATTTATCTTATCAAAAACAACATTTGATTTTGCATACCTGGGGTTCCTTGCTTTCTCTGAAGAGCCGGCCATTTCCTTCATGACCTTCATTACCTATCATTCCTTTGATCATTGAAGATGTCCCTCGAATGATTGTCATCATCATCAAGTGATGTGTCCCTTGTTAGGATATTCCGACACATAGGAAATAGTTAAGTTCAACTTGGTCTAGTATAGAGTTACGTAAAGTGTGTTTCTTTACTGTTGTACATTTTGTAACTTACAATCCGACGGTCACGATATGTAGTGATCCGACGGTTCATTCTCTCCTCGGTATTACCGACACTTGATCTGTGGCTTGACACCCAATTGGTCCATGAATTCTATTTAAAGCGCATGGAGGGTCATTTGTAGGTTAACCGTGCATGAGAGAAGCTTATGTAAATTTTCATTCTTTTATTAATAAATTGCCTGTAGTAGCCACGTTAGCGCAGGCCGTGGACTGTTTCCCTCTCTGAGGGTTTTAACCACGTCAAAATACTGGTGTATTGATCTGTGATCTGTTTGTGAGCGGTGTCCTTCTGGTGTTCTGTCTGAGGAACTTACCCTGTAAATTCCTACATGGTATCAGAGCTATTTGAGGGCCGCGTCCGTTGGTGATCCAAATCTGAAGCCAGTAGAACTGCATGCGGCTGTCGTTTCCTAGTTCTACTGTTTCTGACTGCTTTCGGGCCGAGAGGACTTCTCTGTTGTGTTCGGAGCATATGTTCCAGTGAGGAACCCCTTTCGTTTCACGCGAAAAGGTTTCCAGTAGCCCTATCTGCGTCATTTTTAAGATCTGGAGGTATACAGTGTTTATCTGCAGTTTACTGTTATTTTCTCTTTGGTTATTTCGGTTTCTGTTTATTTATCCTTTTTTATTACCAGATCTATACCTTTCATTTCTGTGTATGCTCTTTGCCCTGCGACTCTGTGCGATCTGGGCAAATTAGAAACATAAAGGAAGTTTTTTTCTCTCATGTGTATGCTCTTTTCCCTGCACTTTAGTGTGATCTTGGAAAATCAGAAACATTGAGAAAAATATTTAGTTTCCAACTAAAGCTAACTTCGAGCCGTAAGATTCGTTTTTCTTTGCATATTCGTGTTGGGTTTTGTGTTTTTGTTTTGTAGGAAAAAAGAGCTTTCTCAAGGCAAGCACGCAACCCAAGGC
>APFE031422060.1:0-15527 GCA_000404065.3 Pinus taeda | reverse complement strand
ATTGGATTCTCCAATGAAGAGTTATGCCAAATCTACCACAGTGACCCGATTATAGACCTTTTTAGAAGAGCGAACTTGTATGAAGTGCCACGTGTCACTATTTTGACCTTTTCCTCTGAAAAATATATACACGAAACTACAGTCCGTCCTCTTTTTGTACCTTCTTATGAATTTCAATCTGATGCTCAGAGAGAAAGTTATGATGATTTTCCCCAGGTCACTTGTTTTGAATGTAATTCAGGATTTTGCAAAAGGACCAACTTCCTCAGATCATATCTCCGAAAATATAGCTGAAAAGGCTCTGAAATTCGGTCCCGAGATTCAGCGCAATGTCTTTTCAAATGGGTTTTTTTTTTTACTTTTGAAACGTCGCAGAAAAAAATTTATAGCGAAAATGCCACAATGACCTGTTTGGAGTAGCGAAACCCTAGAATCCAAAGCTCTGATACCAAATGTTAGGAAACCAGCTCAAGAAAGGATAGAAAAGATAGATCAACGCCTTAGAATTCAGCCTTTTCGAGGGGCAACCTCCTTTATGTTGCATAAATGAACAATTCTTGGATGATACAAATGACAAAACCTCCTTTCTATATATAAGAGTCTAAGGAGTCACAATATAACCCAGCCGACCTAATAATAATAATATAAAGCCACAAAAATAACAATATTAGAGGGATTTTATGGGGCAAAGTAATAACAATATGGGGGCAATAGGGGCACAACAATATTAATGAGGGGTACAACTACCATAGTAATGGGGTAATCACTAGTATTATAGAGACCCAACATATAATGTATACGGAAGGAGAGAGAGGACAACCTTGTCATAGCCCCCTTGAACTCTGAAAATATTCACTTGATCTTCCATTGAGCAATGGTGCAATAGAAGGACCCACAATATATGCTTTTATTATATCTATTTCCTTTTTTGAGAAACCAAATATTTGTAGGACAGTCGTGAGAAAACCCAGGTTGTCCCTATCAAATTCATTAGCCATGCCAAGCTTGACAATAATTCTTTTTATTTTTTAATTAGGCTAGAGTGAAAAGCTTCCTGCACTATTAGAATGTTGTCTAGAATTTTTCATTTTGGGACAAATCCTCCTTGGTTTTCTAATATTATTTCTAGAAGCAATACTTTGATTCTGTTTTCCAGGATTTTTGTTGTGATTTTGTAGGAGGAGTTACACAGAGAAATAGGCCTGAATCTACTAAAGGAGTTAGCATTTGACTCTTTTGGAACAAGAGCTAGGAAGCAATAGTTTGTGAATCCTCCAACCTTGTATTTCCCCAAAACATTTCTTATCATTCTTATCAAATATTTTTTAATAATGGTCCGATTTTTTATATATAAGGAAATAGGGAACCCATCCAGGCTAGAAGCCTTGTCAAGATGCAAATCCCAAACAACATCTGCTACTTCCTTTTCTTCAATTGTTCTTGTGAATTCATTCTTTTCTACTTCACGGATTTTCCTGGGTATATGCTGAAGATATTCTTCATACTCATTATTTGATGCTGGGGATGATAATATATTTTTATAGTATCTGTAAGTCTCCTTCTTTATTTCCTCTTGACCTCTGACTTTTTTTCCTTCATTATCTTTTATGATGTCTATTTTGTTTGGTTTTTTCTTATACTAGCTGCATTATGAAAGATGGAATTTATAATTGTAACACAAAATATTCAAGAAATATTTGAGAGTTGAGTGAGAGAAAGACAACTTTTATAATAATGGAGTTTATAATTATAACACTAAGAATATTTGAGAAATATTTTAGAGTTGAGTGAGAGAAATACAAGTGGTCTCTTTTTCTAGTTGAGTGAAAGAAATACAAGTGGTCTCCATTTATTTGGAGAAAATGAAGGAGCCCCTTTTTTCATCATCACATAAAACTAAAACTTGTAGGACTTTGATAATAATGAAGTTTATAATTATAACAATAAAATTTTTCGAGAGTTGAGTGAGAGAAAGGTAAGTGGTCTCTTTTCCTAGTTGAGTGAGAGAAAGACAAGCGGTCTCTTTCTCTAGTTGACTGAGAGAAAGACAAGTGGTCTCTTTCTCTAGTTGAGTAAGAGAAAGATGAGTTGTCTCCATTTCTTTGGAGAAAAATAAGGAGCCCCTTTTTCCTTCCTTCACATAAAACTAAAACTTGTAGGAATTTTGTAATAATGGAGTTTATATTATAACAATAAAAATATTCAAGAGTTGAGTGAGATAAAGTGAAGTGGTTTCTTTTCTATATGACTGAGAGAAAGACATTCTTTTCTAGTTGAGTGAGAGAAAGGCAAGTAGTCTCCATTTATTTGGATAAAATGAAGGAGCCCCTTTTTCCTTCAATCACATAAAACTAAAACTTGTATGATATACCATGCCATATTTATACTAACATAACTGGGATCCATAGGTGTGAAAGTACTATAGGATGTGGAGGTGTGGATTACAAGGCTGGAGTGCAAAATTTGTATGCTTGGGGTGAGAGATTTTGGTTGATATAGAACAAAAAATGTTGATGTAGACTATGTAAACAACTTGCCAACCAACAAAGTGTGTCACTTATAGTGGTGTGGAAGCAAGAAAATCAAGAAGATTAAGATTTGGAAAGTTCAGTAAGGAAAAAGAAGCTAGTTGATTAAGAACAAAAAAATATCACAAACAAAATCAAAGGAATATAAATGTGGAAGAAGACAAGTATTCAAGGATCTACATATGGGTAGCTAGTACATTTAGAGCGAAGGGAAAGAAGAGAAGGAAAATAAACCCATAAGCATGACAAGAACCACTTTCAAGTAGGAGACTCCACATAAAAAAATCGGTCAGATTAGGGAGCCCCATGAGTATGATCACGAGAGGTATTTAACATTTTATCGTTTTCTTGTACTCATAAAAAATGCTAGTATGTCAGTGATAGTAAATGCATAAACATGTTCTCATTCTTACCATTGATTCATTTAAGTTTTACTAAGGTAGACTCAACTTCGTGATGACAAACCAATTTAAAAGAAAGGAAACACAACTTATCAATGTTTGAAAACATGAAGAAAAGATAAAATAAAAGGCGCTAAAGGTTAAAATGTGTGACTAAACTTATTAGGAAAAAAAAAATTGAAAATCATAAGCGATAACCATAACATAAAAGGAAAGCAAAGATGAAAAGTGATGTTGACTAAAAATGAAATAAAATATCTAAAACATGGAAATAAAAATGAAAGTGATTTTTTTATTTTTTATTTTTAATTTTTTTAAGTTTTTAATTTTTATCTCTCTCTCTCTCTAAAATTTTAAAATGGTTTTATTTATATACTAAATTAAAATTACAAGACATACTTATGTCCACATTGGATGAAAATAAACATAAAGAAAATAGTCTTGAGCCTTATTGGTAAGATTGATGGCTTGGTGGATGACAATCGAGAAGAGATGATTGTCTTACAAACCAACAAGTGTATGTAGTGATAATCAAGGTTTGACATGGAGCCAAAAGTATTTTTCTCCATCTCATATGACCGTCCATACCACACTCAAAACATAAAAATATTCATGCACATCATCACAAAATACATCTATACCATTATGAACAAGGCTCACATCAAGAAATATAGCTATGAAATTATGACCAAAGCTCATATCAAGAAATACATCTATGACATTACGAAGATTATTCACATCATAAAAAAATAATCCATGCATGCATTATATGTTTAAAATTTATACACTTCATATTCGACCAACTGAACTGATGAAACATCTTTAAGGTAAAAATTGAAGACTTCTTTCCTGAGTTAATTAAAGGATGACTCATCATATATATCAATAAAGAATTTCCCATAATCAAGACTCTACCTTTCATAATTTCAATTATCATTGATAACATCATTTACACGATAGAGAAGATCAAAATCCATATGGGGATGAACATCATCGCATGCACATGCATGAGAGGTCAAAGGGAAATGATAATATTAAGGCCGAATTCGATCATCCTCAAATGTGAAAGCATTTAGATAAGGGAAAATATGGTGGTTATAAAGCACCATGATTTGATCATGATCATCACTACATCCATGCTCTTGATCATATATGGTGAATGAGTCATATTCAAGTTTCAAATGAGAGGGTTCAATTGAGGACTCAGGTAAATAATGACTCAAAATTCGATGCTTAAGATAACACATGTGTTCTTGTATATTTCAATGATAAGCATTAAATAAGAAGGATCAGAATGTGCATTATCAAGATCGAGAGAAAATCCTATTCTACATGTTTGTTCTTTATAATCTAAGCAAGTGATCAAGGCTTTATCAATGCTTTGAATATTTTTTCCCTCCAGCTTCCATCGATAAGGAGGAGGTAGAAGATCATAGTAATGGAGACATGAAACAAAATTTGTAGGTTGCACAAATGTAGGAATAAGATTGTAAAACTTAATGAACCTACGATTAAAAGCATCAATGCTTTCATCTTTTCTCATGCACAACAGGTTGAAATTATTAAGGTGATCATAGAGATATTCTCGCTTTTCGAATGTTCAAGTAAACACATAAGCGAACTCATGCTAGGTATAGAATAATTCATTCAACAAATAAACGAACATGGAAGCAACATGTCCTTGGAGGGAGTTTGAAACAAAATCATGAAACTATTATTATCATTGACTTCAAGGATAATAAACACATTAGTGAATGTGTGGAAGTGCTCATTCATGAGAACAATTCCCTCACCATGAAAAAGGGGAAACATTTGTTTAAACTTGTGAGGTAGAGACCTAACTAGATGTGTGAGCTTTAATGGTGAAGGTGTAAGCCAAGTGTCTGGGTTTTTGTCTTATTCACAAGAAAAATTCCATGATGATAAATAATTTTATGAGGTTTAGACGGAGAATTGGTCGGAATGTAACCAGAAGACAAGAAACTATTAATGGAAACCATGAGATAATTAAGGGAAAGTGAAATGAAAAATCAAAGGGAGTGGAATAAATCACTCCCTAGTGGGGTCACCAGATGATGTTGAAGTTCAAAATTATATCGCTTTGACATCTACATATTGAACCTCTCGTTGGCTAGCGAGAAGTAATGGGATCAATTTCTCGAGATTTAGAGCTTCACGTGGACGACTACATCCACCCCAAGATTGGTGCAACGCAATCCTCTCGTCTTCGTTAAGGAAATCATATATCACAAGGAACAATCCTGCAATGTGTGATTCCAATGAAAGTAAGAAAAATAGAACAAGAAAAGAATTAACTTTTGAATGCAATTGTGGGAAGAAAGAAATTATGTCTATCCATGCAAAAGGACTAAATATACCCTCTCCTCTTTTGAGATGGAAAATTTAATCATTGAAGTGTCAAATTTGATTGATGAGGGTATTATCATGATTGTTAGTCCATTCTTGCATCATTGAATTCTATTTTTTTTTTTTTTGTATTTTTATTTTAATATTTGCAAAATTAAAATAAAATGTTAATAAAGTGTAGAAAAATTGCAAGATTAAAATAAAAGAAATAAATCCTAAAATAATAATTAAAACAAACAAAACATCTCAAACAAAAGATAGAAGTTTATATTAAGTTATAAACAAGATATATAAAATAAACAAGGTTAGTATAATAAAATAAAGTGATTTCTACATCATTGAAACTCAAATATATACAAACGCAGAAACTCACAGTTGTACAAAGAGAGAGAATGATTAATTATAATGAAGAAATGAAATCAAAATGTCATAAGAAAACGAGATGAAATGTTAGACTAGAAAAGATATTTTTGATTTCTTTATGAATTCTAATACATGGCTTTGTAGATCAAGATGGAAAATATGGAAAATAATTGTAGAGAAGTAAGTGAACTGGAGTCAAGTTTAAATGAATTTTTTCCAGAATTATGAATGTGTTCCTACAAATCCATCACATAATCAATACCAATAGAATGATAAAGACTCTTGGAAAAAATGCAAGGGAACCATATCAATATCCCCAACCATCAATTCATATATCTCCACTTCACTTCCTTGGAAGCAATCAAAGACGACAACCTACAATCAACAAGCTTCATCAAACATTTCTAAAAATCCATCCACAAGGAAAATGATTATGAAAACAAGAAAGGAGTCTCTCTAACTTGAAAAACCCTCGCTCAAATTTTCAACAACATTTTGGTGCTAAAATTGGAGATACCCATGAATTGGATGGTTCTCTGCTATTATAGAATTGCTGATATCGATGAATGGTCTATATCTTTCTTAGAAAATTTGGTTGACAGTTGGATGAACTCGGCTGGTTAAACTTGTTTAACTTCTTGGGAAACTATTTCATATTTTTTGAAAATTTACTCCAACAAGTCACATATATTTATATTTACCTTTATTTACTTGTGTTTAAGTATTTCCTCTGATGTAGGTATTTTGACCATTGATTTTTCTATTGTCTTATTTTCTTTATAACATCTATGTTTTATCACTATATGAAGTGCCCTTGCCCGCAACATTTAGCTTGTCCAATTTGTAGGTATAAGCTCTACTCCTATATGTAGAGTTGTTATTTGATATCTCTTCAGTTGCAACATTTTCACTTGTCTCATCCAATTTCGAAATTTCTTCAATTTGTTGCTCAATCTGATTATGCAGATAAATGTTAATATCACTATCTTTAGGAAGTGATCCTAGTAATTCAAGTGACAAAGGTGGTCGAGTGATTGCACTATTTCAAAAAAAGAAGAAATAGTTTGATGATTTTGGTTGCTTTCTTTCGCTGATATTCTAATTGAGTTTGTAGGTTCTATCACAACATTTCATTTCATTTCATTTTCAAGCCACCTAATTTTGAAAGCGTGTCTATATACCACCTTGTTGGAATGTTTCAACCTTCTGACCTTTTCCACAACTACATTGAAAAAGTAGCTCCAACTTGACTAATATTTTTTGTAAAGCAATAATTGCCTCCCCTTCTTTGACATTAAGTAATTCAAGATTTGAGAGTTCTTAGGAGCCCACATAAAGGCATGAAAAGGTTTCTTCTTTTTATACTATAATATCATTCTTATCACCTTTGAAAATTACACAATGCACAAGAAGAGATGTGCATGTTGAATCAATAGAACACAATGAGACCTCACATTCACACCACAAATTATCTTCCTTCCATTTGAATTCGATATTCACAATATTTTTCCCAATTGTGCTTAAAAATATATCTCCTTTCAACCATGACATTTAATCTAGCTCGCCTATCCTCTAAGCTTTGTGCTGATCATTTCTACTAGTGAAAAGGTGTATGGTTTTAGAATTTCCTCTACTATGAGAAGATGACCATCATTTTTCATCGCAATAATTATCTCTTTCATTGTCCCCATCCATCAAGTACTTTAAATAAGGAATAAATGCAAGCCTGAGCTTCAAAATCAAATTGTCAATGAAAATTTAAAAGAATATTGCATTGAATATTACAGCCTGATGATGATTGGACACCCTCAACGCATATTTGACCATTCTAGAGATATGAACATTTGAGGACAAAATAAAATATAGAGCACATCATAGAAAAATAGTGAACAATAAATACAATTTCTTAATTACACAAACAAAAGACCGAGTGAATTGATCTACCTCGACTCAACATCTATATTTATATAAAAATTCAAGTTGGTTACAACAATTAAAATATTAGTTTCCGAGGCAGTGTTTCCCTTTCATTTCTTCAGGAGGTGAGGTGGTGATGGCTATTAAATATTTGATGAGGTAAGGCAGTGGTGATCTCCAAAAGCTGAAGAGCCAAGGCAATGACGGTGATGTAGACATTTACAGTGTGAAATAATTATTATTACATTCTCCCCCTTAATTATTTCACAAAATAAAAATAAAAAATTGCTATTACATCAAAATGTCATTACATTATGCATGCCCCTATGTTTTCCCTATGAGTTTCAAACAATCATTTTCCCAAGTGTTTCGTAAATATGTATGTAAACTGGTCTTCTAATTTAAAGAATGCCATACATATTTCATTATTGCTTACTAATTCTAAAATGAAATGATACCTCGTATCACTATGTTTACTCTTCTTATGGAAAACATGATTTATTGATAATGCAATAGCATACTTGTTGTCATAGAAAATTGAGTTGTTTCTTTTTTTCATGCAACAACTCCTTCAAAATTCTTCTCATCCACATAGTTTAACATGATTTTGTTGTGGCTGCAACATACCCTACTTCAGTTGATGATAGAGTCACAATGGATTGCTTCAATAATGCCCATGAAACTGCACTTGAACCAAAAATGAACGATACCCAAATATTCTCTTCCTGGCATCAATATTGCCTGCAAAATCACTATTTGTATATCTAGTTAGTTTAAAATTTGAATGAGATGCATATAAGATACCATATTTTCTTGTTCCAACAACATATCTTAAAATCATTTTCTAGCTAGATAATGGGTACTCTTTGAAGACCCCATGAATATGGAAATTAAACTTACACCAAACATTATATTGGGCCTTGTTGCAATCAAATACAAAATACTTCCAACCAATTGTTTGGACAAGGTTCAATTCAATATCTGAACCTCGATCATACTTACTGAGTTTTGTACCCATTCCAATTGGGGTTACAATTGGCTTACATTTTTCCATCCCGAATATTTTCAATATATCCTTTGCATACATAGATTGGCAAATGAAAATACCATCTTTAGATTTAGTTACTTCAATACCAAGAAAATATTTCATTAGGCCTAAATTAGCCATATAAAAAAATTGTTTTCATGCTTGTCTTAAAATCATTTATTGAGAGATCTCTAATGAAAATCAAATCATCAACATACTTACACAATCAAAATTTTACCATCCTCGTTTAGTTTTGTATACAAATTTGTCTCACTTGGATTCTTGATGAATCCATTATTATTTGGATATTCATCAATTCTACTATACCATACTCGGGGTGCTTGTTTCTATCCATATAATGCTTTCTTTAATTTGTAAACTTATCTTCTTGACGATCAATTTCATATCCACAAGGTTGTTTCACATAAACCTCTTCTTCCATAAAATAATTTAAAAATGTAGACTTAACATCCATCTGATATATTTTCCACTTATTTTGTGTAACAATAGCTAATACGTTTCTTACTGTGTCAAATCTAGCTACAGGTTAAAAATTTTCATTATAATCAATACTAGGGTGTTGACTGAACCCCTGAACTACAAGTCTTGATTTATGCTTTTCAATTTCACCTTCAACATTCACATTAGTTTTGTAAATCCATTTAACACCTATAGTATTTTTACCTTTAGGTAAATTTACAAGTTCCCAGGTATTATTTATTTCTATAGAATCAATTTCTTCATCCATGGCTTTTATCCAAACCTTTTCTTTCACAACTTCATCGAAATTTATGAGATCATATGCAAGTAATGCAAAATTTGAAACTTGATTTATTTCATCATTTTGCTCATACAATTCCTTTAAAATTCTAGTCTTATGACATTTAATTCTATTCTTGAATGTAGCTATTGTAGGATTAGAATCATTACTTACCTCTGATCCTATTGTTTGGTGTCCACCACAACCAGATGGTTCACCATGTTCATGATTTCTTGGTATTCTGAATTGTAATGGATTGACTCTTGGTGATTGGCTTGTTGAAGTGCTTGCAGTAGGTGTATATGGAATTTGTTTTCCACCTTCTACTTCTTTCTCATCTTGATTATCATCTCCATGAGAGAATACAGTTGTCTCTGCAGCAGATTTATCTACGATTCCATCCCAATCACTGGTCTTTGCTTGGTTTGATAGATGCAAAATTCTCTTGATTTCCTCACTAATTTTGTGTTGTACTGCATTGTTGAGAATATTCATGGTTGGATGAACAAAGTCTTCAATAAATTTCTTGTAGGTGAATTCCCACTATTCTTTCATGACCAATGAGGTCCAAAATATCACTAGTTATCGGTTCCTAAATCATCCAACTACTGCAATGCAAAAACTGAACTTGTCTGCTTGATAATAGATGAACTTGTAAATCAAAATAGAGGCATAATTGAACACCTTCTCTCTAGGAAACTTAATAAATTGCTCATGAATATTATTAGCCAAGAATTGACTGAAGTTGAACATCAAGGAGGGATTTTTGTCTATGGAAAATTGGAGAGGAATCCTAAAATGGGCTCATCTACCCACTGATTAGAATGATAGCCTAAATGTAAGAAATCATAGAAATAATCTTCTTGGCCTAATCAAGGAAAATGGAAGAAGGATATGGAGGATTCTTCTTAGGTAATTGTTGCACTCAAAATTGTCACCTTGACATTTTGCAATCTGTTTGAGTCCATTACCACTCATAGTTTCCTCCTTTGTAAGTCTTGAGCCTCAGTTCCTCATATCAAACCTTGAAAATAATAGAAAGCCCTCAAAAGTCTCTAAAACTCTAGTTCCGCACTTTCTCTTTACATTACCTGTGGTCCTGCACCTAATGGCCATGTCTCCTATGCACCTAATAGCTCTGTCTCTATGTTATGGGTGTGGACCCCTGTAAAAGTTAAAAATCTGCGAGTATATTCTAAAAACTCACTTTCAATCCTTTCTAGAAGGTTATGGAAGGAATATTGAGGTGGCAAGTTTGCTCTCTTAAGGTTCATGCATCCCATACCTTAAGGAGCTAACCCCTTGATGTGAGGAGCTTATCCCTTTGAAGGAGGATTCTATCCCTTCTTAGATGGACCTGTAACCTCCTCCTCTGCACTATAAAATGAAGCATTGGGCTGGTTACTTGGGAGGTTGAAAGCTGAATATTTTTGAGGTGAAATGCTGCTGGAACTTAGTTTTCTTAGTTGAGTTTTTATGAGGAGAGATTACATACCTTTATGATCTCACTTCGAAGAGTGCAAGGCTTGTCAAGGTAAAGAAAATTCCTATTTTGGACCCCAGGAAGAGCTTGTTCAACATCAAGGCTGAAAAGGTTGTAAGGTTCTTCTACTTCAAAGTTAATACAAATAAGTTTGTTTTTTTCAATAACCTGTTGGTTCATGGTTTATTTTATGGATTCCTTGATCACCATAATAGACATGATTTATGATATTTGCTATGTAGGTGCTATTTGATGCTTTCTTGTTTGTGATTACAGGTTCTCAAGGGTAACTCTTTTGAACAACTGAAGTATGGCTACTACGAACAAGAGTTGGAACTAGGGTAGAGTCTTAACACCTCTATAGTATTTGTTTATAAATCACATATGTCTAGAGAAAGATAGATGTGTTTGTCTATTTGTTGCTAGACTATCTTCTGATACTAGGGAGATTGTTCTTGTCCGCAAGATCGATTTATCCGGCCAACAAATTGGTGATTCCACAGGGGATCTAATTTTGGTTTTTGGTTTTTCTTTGTCTTTGATTTGAGAAACTTATTTTCGTTTATGGTTTTTGATTGATGTATGTAGTCTTGGGTAGTTTTTAGCATCTAGATTATTTTTTGTTTTTTCGAAGTTTTCAGGGGACCACACTTTCTCTTTACAGACAGTGCGGGCATATCCGCACGTTTCCTCTAGTAAATAGAGTGGGACCGCACCTGGTTCTTTTGTAAGCCTGTGGACCCTGTGGATTTAAAAAAAAAAAATTGAAATATTTTCTTCTAGTTAAATTTAAGTTTCATTTAGGGTTTTTACTGTCTTCCCAGATCTACATCTTTCTTATCAAAAATCTCTTGCGAGTGAGTTCCAATGGTGTTTTTGTTTTAGATGATTTTCTAGAAGTTTTGCATGCCTAAAGTGGTTTTCACTTGGTCTATGTAGTGACTCAAAGATTAGAAGCTTGAGAAACCTTAGATCACCCTGGTGTATTTTTGTCTTCTTGATGAGTCTGACTTGGTTGTGAAATCTGTCCTTTGCGAGAAATAGATTTAGTTTTATCCTTGCAAATTTTTGAACATGCTTTGTTATAAGTTTTGAATTTCATTTTTAAAAAAGAAAACATATCTGGATGATTTTGGTTGATTTGTTATTATGAACAAATGAATCCTTAGTTTACTGAAAAACTAAGTAAAACGTTCTAAAAAAAAATTGAAGCTTTTTATTCAATTTAGGTTTTTAAAAGTTTTTAGATCTGAAGATTAGTTTTAGTAGTTTTGAGTGTTTTCTAAAACTTGTAGATCTCTTTTGAAGCAAATTGTTTTTTGTAGTTTTGAGTTTTGAAAAGAGAAGGGGATTTTTTGTGAACATTAATTAGTAGTCTCGTTTTGAGTTTTTATTGAAAAAGAAAAAAAGATTTTCTTTTTATTTCCATGTTGAAAGAAAGAATTGTTTCTTAAATAATTGCATTCTCAAACTCTTTCTTTTAGCTAGAATTTCATTGAAAGAAAAACGAATTGCTTATCATTTTAGGTGCATATTTTTAGTGTTTTTGGAGTCGAGTCTTCACACCATCAAAGTTTCATTTCCGTACCTATTGACTTAAAGAACAACCAATAAAAATAATGCTTAACTAAAATTGATCTAGTAATATATTTTATTTCTAGGGCTCTTATCACCAATATAGCTTAGGCTAGTATCTTGGAGTAGGGAGTAATTAAATCTCCAAGATAGTTAAAACAAACGAGTTGCTACATCGTGCAGTAGGAAATAAATCCAATTGTAATTGATACATTCTGGGAAGCTTCTCTTAAAGGAGTCAATCACGAGATCATGTTCGAACCTTTGAGACAATCAAGTCTGTTTCATTGGGAAAGATAGAAGATTTGTGTGTATTATAAATGATAAACCTCAGATTAACCATTGTCAAGGAGCTTGGGGTCACTTGTTGGTAAACCTCGGATTGATCATGTCGAGGAGCCTTCAAGGGGATTGAGCTCTGTTCCTCTACTCTTGCACGTAGATCGGATCGTAGACGGTTCCCCTAGTTGTATTTGTTGCTCTTGGTAACCTTAGTGTCCATAAACTTAAGATTATTTCCTAGGATGATGGTGAAGGACGGTTCTCACTGTTCCTGGAGCAGACATCAACTAGACTCACTTGGACTCTCTGGGGGGTTCTCTTCACTCGAGATGGTTTTGTAAAGAAACTTGTGCCAGTCTGTTTCATTAAGCAAGTTGTCGGGGTAACTGTTCCAACCGCCCTTTCTATATTAAAATTCTTCGATGTTGGATTTCATCACCAACTAGTGTTTTTAGTATAGGAAGTTACTGTTTGTGTGTGGTTTGAACTCTTAGATTTCTTAGGCGTGTGATTCAAGTGTTTATTTCTTTAGAGACTTTAGGTGATTTTATTGAAATTTTCTTTGTTTGTGTGTGATTAATTAAATATTTAATCATGGTTGAATTACCGAGACAATCTCATAGACTTCAGGGGAAACCTTCTGAGTACACACCAAGTTAGCTTGAAGGGCTACTAGCTCTTGTATCACCTAGTGACAATAGAGTTGGATCACCAGAACTCAGAGAGCTATCTTTAATTGTTCATCCTGATTATCAAATACAAGCAACAGAGTATATTCAAGAGCCAATTTCATTTTCCAGAGTTACTAGTAGTATTTCTCCTTCTAGTGAATTAGCTGAAGAGCCTCAAATTTCTGAGCCTGAAACTGAACCTGTTGCTACTCCAACTTCAAGATTTACTTCTCCAACTTCTAGTGGTCCTAGTTCCCCTAGGGTAGGAAATATCATTACTCAAAATCTTCCTTCTGGCCTCATTTGTATTGAAGAACTTATTAGTCCAGACGAAGATGTAACTCTTCTCGAAAACCAACCAACTTTAAATCTTAAGGAGCGTGAATCAATATTCTATAGTCTTTTTAGGAGTGATGCTTGGTATGTATCAACAAATTTTTTGGAAAAACCGGGTCTTAGTTTTTCACCACCTCAAATTCCTTTTCATCCTACACCAAGAGTTTATTATCCTCCATCGATTATGTCAAGACAGTCATCTATGTTTTCACAAACACCAGAAGCATTTTTATATGGTGGTCCTTCTATTCCTTCAGGATGCCAGTCACTCACTGGTACTTTTTGAGGGGCATCTCCTCAACCAATTGAACATGAGTTATCAACTGGTAATAATGGAACTTAAGCGTTGAACGCAAAAGAAATCCTTATGATGTCTGGTAGTATTCCAAATCCTCAACCTCAAGGTAGTTATTTATTGCCTGGGGGGCAACCCCAGGGTAGTCAGTTATTGCATGGGGTGAAACCCTAAGGTAGTTAGTTACTACCTAAGGGGAAACCTCAAGGTAGTTAGTTACCGCCTGGGGGGCGACCTCAAGGACAATACATACCTTCGAGATAGTACATACCTCAAGGTCAACCCCAGACTTAGCACATATCTCAAGGTCAACCCCAGACTCAATACATACCTCAAGGCCAACCCTAGTTACAGTACATACCTCAAGGTCAACCCCAGTTTCAGTATGTGCCTCAGGTTTATCAACCTCAAGGTCAGTACCCAACTCAGGGTTTCCAACCACCTTTTGGTTAATCATTTATACAAGGAGCTGGAACACCACATCTGCCTAGAAAACGCATCAGTTATCGCAAGAGAAGAGCAGTATCAAAAGCGGAAAATTAGAGAAGCCCTCGAAATCTTGAAGCACCCTTGCAATCTGAACAGAGACAGCGGTTTGGAGATCAGCGGAAGTTGGCTTCCCCTGATCAGTGAGATCAAGAAGCGTCAGCCCAGCCCCAGGTAAGTTTTCTAGCAGGTTAAGTTTTTCCTTCCCTACCCTTTTCAAGTCCCTATCTTTTGTTTTATTATAAGACTAGGCTCTATTATAGGTTGTAATATAGGTTGTAATATAGTTTAGGTTTTAGTTTATAAGTTAGATATTTGTTATGTTATGTTAGCATAAGTCTTTATATATAGTGATTTAGGTATTAAAATTTATATTAGGTTGTATAGATATTTATTTATTATTTCTAGGTATAGTAATAATACTAATTTAGTCTTTATGATATTTAATATTATGTTTTATATATAAAGTTTTATAATATAGTCATATAAACCTTAGGTTATATAAATAGTAAAGTTATTTAGATATGAATATTTATAATATTAATATATATAATACTTGAATTCTATTATATTATATATATTAAGTCTTATAGCTATTAATAGTTTAATTCTTTCATTAATTCCTTGATATATTTAATAATAAACTTTAAGTACTAATAGTATTTCATATTATATATTAATGCTATTATATATATTAAGGTTTTTAAGTATTAATATTCCTAATATTAATTATTTAATTCCAATTTTTAAAGTTTTTGGAATGTAATTTTAATAATTTCAGGTTAAATATAATTTTAGGTATATTTAGATCAAAGCTTTAAAATTATTAGGTATATAAATCATTATTGTTATTTAGATATTATGGTTTATATTATTGTTATTATATTATTGTTATTAAATTATATATATTAAGTTTTTAGATATTAATATAAGTGTTAGGTGAATTAAAAAAGTTTTTGTTTTAGGGCTTAATTTAATATTATTAATTTATAAAAATTTATGCCTTTATTTATAAAAATTAAAGTTTTTAATTTTA
>APFE031422052.1:1696-37413 GCA_000404065.3 Pinus taeda | reverse complement strand
CTCGTCATTGGTAAGCCTATCCACCTGCATCAACTCTCTAATTTTATTTGGTGTGGCAAATAAACAACACACCAAAATATAACAAAATTATTATTTATATGGGAACAGAACAAAATCATTGTTAACATGGAAACAAATGTATTGGACACCATATATCATCTAGTCAAATTAGGCATAGATAGGAGTAGATGAACATCTCTAAGTAATAGACTCCAGCTATCTAAATCATAATCCAAAATATATATAAAACATGATATAAATAAATAGACTAAACAAAATCCCATCATAAGAAAAGCCTCACCTTGTGCGCCACCAAGCCATTGAAAAACATTTATAAAACATCGATGTAGTTTAGGTGACCAACACCTTCTACCCTTCCTCTATGTTTGATCTTGAGATATTTTAGGTGTAGTGGTATATGTGTTAGCCCCATCAATAACTGGAATTGTTTCCTTTTCATGCAGCTCAAGTGACCAACACCTTCTACCCTTCTCTATGTTTTAGCTTGAGATGTATTAGGTGTAGTAGCATATGTTTTAAACCCATTGATAACTAAATTTGTTTAGTTTGCATGCACTGGTGTATGTACCTCTTTTATTTCTTTGGATCTACTAATTCTGGTAGTAGTGGTGGTAGTGATATTTAAGCACACTATTTCATTTCCCACTAATGATGAATCTACTTCACCCTAAAAAAATTACAAATAAATATTAGGTAATGCCCTTTCAACAATAGACTTTATAGGCCAGGGAGTGATTACCTAACTTTCTTCCTAAAAAGGCTGGAGTGCTCCTGTCGCTCTATGTTTCGAATATGAAAATAGTTTGTGATTTTTAGGAAGAGAGTGTACTTGATGATTAGAATCTTGCTTCTTTAAGGATTCTTCCATATATATCCCCCCTTGTAAGATGAAAATAAGTCAAAACTCAGAGATCATCATTAACTGAATGAATTCCAAAAGCATTAAAAGTCAAGCAAGTTTGGGCAATATCTTGAAGAGCCCCGATCACAATAACATTTTTAAAGCAACTTTTAAAAATGTATAAGTGAAGAAAACACAATATAAATGAATAAAATCCATAATTACCCACCCCTTTTTTGTTATGAACAATTTCAGGATCTGGTTTCCATAAATTAACTAATATCATCCAATTAGTTTTATCACCGTTGTGGAATCTCACCTTCTTGAAAACATGATTTTCCTCACGTTTGTTTTTAACTGCTTGAGAAGATTTCTTAATAGGAATGAATTCCTCAAGCACAGGTTTGTCATTTGTATTAGGAGCATTTTGAACATCCTCATGGGGAGAAGTTCATTCACAATGAGCCAATTTCTCCTTACAAGCATCAACAGTTAGAAAACAATGAAAGTAGTCCATTATGAAAGGGGAAAAATGAGTAGGATTTTGCTTTAACTAGAAAAAAAATATGGATAAAGTTAAGACACATATACCATTGTTGAGAATTTGCATACAGAAAGAAAGCTCTTGTTTAAATGCTTCAATTTTTCTTTGTTCCTCTTCCAATCCCTTACTATAATCTTCATGCCTTGTCATTTTCTCAAGATGATCGCCCACGAGGGAGATGGACTTAAAAAAATTAGAAGTTGAGGTTACAGAAGGCCCAAAATTTAAGGTCAATTATTCCAAGAATACCATTTTTGCACAGATCTATGTTTTCCAATATAGAAATTACTCAAAAGATATTATTTCAAAATAAATACAGGAAAACCTACAATCTGATCTCTTACAACCACTCATAATACCATTGAACCATCCAACCTTCTTCGAAAGCTTTATCAATGATGGCACGTTAAATACTTTTAATAGATACTAGATTTTCAATTATTCCTAGTACACATGCACCTTCACAAGGGTCATGGCATACACGCCAAGTGAATTCTAGAAGATTATGTGTTTCCAGTAACATGTTCAATGATTCTTACCAATTTCCTTGGTGCATTAATTCATTCCAGTCAGGTATTTTTTTCCCAAGAGGACATCAACCATTATCCTTCATGGAAGAAAATGTTTCACATGTTCAAAATATAGACAAGTTTACAATCTAGCAAAACTAAAGACATATTGGGACAACGAATGTAACTAAGAAGCACTGAATTATACAAAAAGGAAAACACTCAAAAAATGAATATAACATATGGAGTTTGAACTATATAACTAAATCATGTTTCATTTGTTATCTTAATAAATAATTAGAGGCAAATAAATGATGTTTGGACTATAACTTGATGAAAAAAGGGGTTTCCTTTAGTAGTGGCTCTAGCTTGTTTTCCTCGACCACTTCTTTCCAATCATTTATCTATGCTGCAACATATTTATATGCAAGTCTCCCACACACATACATCAGAAAACCACAATGCTTAGCTTTATTATTTATTTTTGTAGTTCTCTGTGCCACCACTTTCTATTCACTTTGCTACAAATTAGATAGAAATGTTAGCTTGATGACCAAGCCATCACACTCAACATTTCTGCAACTTAATATTTGGTGATGTTGTCAAATCATTTGAAAGAATCAAGGATTTTATATAGTGGAGTTTATGTTTGATGCTGATATACATGTTATATAGTTGAAGTTAAAAATAAAGAAAACATGAGTTGAACTACATGAAAATATACCTTCTAAACCCCGTCACCTTTTTTATGTCGATTTGAAGAAACTTTTTCCATCCTCTTCAGTTACTCAAAGGTATCTTTCTTCACAAATTCAACCTCCTCTGCTTCAGATGCCTCAACTTCCATTAAACACTGTTGATGGCCATAATTTGTTTTAATTTGACTCCATGCCAAATGGTGGCAGTCATCAGATTTTTCTTCACCTACAAAACCACAAAAGAAAAAGAAATCAGAGTTAGTTATCTGTTGTTTGAGTTGTTTCAAGTAAATTTTATAAACATTTGAGAGAGCCCTCTCAGATTGGAAGGGCTACCTTCCAGTCCAGGTGGTCTGAAATAGTTACACTAGGTTAGAGGTTGAGACAACCCAACTCTTTCTAGCCCAGTGATAAAAATTCCATTCTTATTGCTTTCACCCTAGAGAGTATTCCTCTTCTCTAGCCACAAAGGATTCTAGTAGATCAGGGGGATAATAGGGATTCACACATGATGAGGTGGGTTGCACTGATGGCACGTCATGGAGGAGATGGACAAGTAGTGAGGCATACTCCTAAGTTTTTTGACTGGATAGGCCAACAGATTATTTCAATCAAGGACTTTGCATATGCCAAGATGGATTACAGAGGTGATCTCGATATCCCACTTCCAGCAGGAACTCAGTGGGGTGATCTAGGTTTGAATTTCTCATTTTGACATATTTATATTCTTTTAAAATTTTTATGTGTTTTTTTCTTCAAAGGATAATTATTTAAAATACATGTGCAAACATGGGCCCAAATAGACCAGCAGGGTTGAGCCGATTTGATAGACAAGGCAAGCAATCTGTAGTGGCTGCAACAACTAACCCAGGGGTAGAAGAGACTTTGATAGAGATGGAATAAAACCTTGAGAGGTTGACTTTGGATATCCCAGAGACTGGGAAGGATGACATTCCTCGCCCTTATCAGAGACTTGTAGTTGGGGTTCTAGGGCTACTTAGATGATTACTACGTCGAGTTGCTTGTGTTGTCGTTTTCTATCATGAGCACCATCATGCTTAGTTGTTATAGTTTCTAGGACCAAATTTTGATTCTTGGTGTCAACATATTCGGAAAATAAAAGGCCATGAGGCCTTATGTCCTCCTATGACATATTTTGTAGACAAACTTCTATGTAAACTCTATTTTAATGAAAAAATACTACTTTTGCCTACTGTTTATCTTGATCAATCTATGAATGAATATTGTTTTTAATTTACAAATGTTGCAAATATCTATTTAACACATGATTAGCCAATGCATCTGTCAATGTGTTTAAATATCTTGAAATGTGTTGATATTTGATATAATCAAATTGACTTTCCAAAAGATGGACTTGTAAAAACACTCTTAACATTTTTGGACTCCTTACTGTATAGACATTGTTTAAATGTAATACTACGAGCTATGAATCTAACCTAATGATAAAATTTCGTATACCAAATGTGATGGCATTAGCTAATAGCTCATTGCTTGTGCTATATTTTTGGTATGTTATTTGTTGTTTGACAGAGGCATATTCCATGAATAGAGACTAGCTCATCACTGGGTGAATAGATAACCTAGGATGCAAAAGATAAATTTTGAATAATACGATTAGCACCATCAGTAAAGCCAATTTAAGTTTGAGGGAACGTCGACATTTGCAAATCAAGTGAAAAACAAGATAAGCATGAGAAGTAGTAGAAAATGTGAAAAACATTAACTATCACATATACCTAAAAAATAGTAAATAATGTACAAACCTCCACCAAAATTTTATGCATAATATTTCTTTAGGTAAAGACCATTTCTAGGCTTTCCCAAAGGAATACCATTGTAATCAACCAGCTCATAGGCTCCTTTAGCTAATATGTGTTTTATGATGTAAGGGCCATGCTACATGGCTTCAAACTTTCTCGCGCCTAACTTGTCATGAGCTTGATCATAAACCAATATTAGGTCAGCTTATGAATATGAACGATGGTTAACATTTTGACCAAATTGAGATTTGACACATTTTTTGTGAGCTTCGCTAGATAGTGCAACATCACAGTGATTTTCATCTAAACGTGCTAAATGTACAAAACGTTCTTCGTCTGCAGAGGTAGCATGTAGTAATTCGATAGCTAGTATCAGGGATGTGATTTCACATTCAATGGGTAACGCTACTTCCAAAGTGTTAGCGCTCCTCAGTTTCCCAAGGCTGAGAAAGGAAGCCAAGGAGCTAACCTCAAACTAACTTTGGACTTGGTACCTAGCCCTAGAAAATCAAAGAGGGCTCTCTCAAAAAAAATCTCATAGTCAATGGAAGTGACTGGAGAATATGTAGATCTTATGCTAGGTATTTAGCATAGTAGGGTTTGATTTAGGGTTTGTTGGACAGAAGCACTAGGTATGTGAACTAGGTCAAGTATCCCAAATGATCAGTTGCAAAGATATGATGGGGCAAGGTAGATACAATTGGTGGCATAAAGTAAAATTTTCATTGTAGTATGGTGACGGAAAAAGAAGAAGCAAAATGAGAATATAAGTATGAATTCATTTTCTTAGAAGAGAAAACACTTATGTGAAAATCTCAAACAAAACAAAGCATATTGATCATGAAATCTGCTTTAAAACTTAAGATATAATCACCAGAAGAATATATATGGATACTATAAATACTTAATCATCAAATGCATAAAGAAAACTAAAGAAACAAAGTGACATAAATCACATCAGAAGAATCCCATGAAAATAACTGCAACTGCATATATTTCCGCAAAAATCTCTAGTAGACTAGTCCAAGAGATGAGCTTCAGGAATCCAACACCCTCTATGAGTTCATTATGAATACATATAGATGTAAAAAAACATTCCCCCTCTCAGGGGTCGAATCCTCCTTAGGAACTGATTTCCTACTCTTGCCTAATCCCTGCCACATCATGAGTAGTTAGAAACTACTTTCCTCTTTTACATAAACTGATTTCAATTTGACTTGACAACATTTAATTACAAAATATCCACTCTAACCATCATTATAATATTCATCTACATCAGGTTAAAATATTTTGACACTAATTACATCGACCAAAGTTGAGTTTAACCAAGCAAAACTCAAAATAAGGCTTTCCCACAGAAGTGCAACAAAATCCTCAGAAGCACAACATGGTCTTTGAGGAGATTTTTTGGTGGATTTGCTTGATCTTTGAGTTGAACTGATGGTTGGTGAAGGTAGATGAAGATATCTAGAAGACCTTTGAAGCTTCAAGCCTGCAAAAATCCACCTCCAAGGCACCTAAAAATCCAATCTCCCAAGAATAATCCAGAAGTGCGGCGTGGAGTCCAGAATAGTGGCAGAAACATGAAAAATTGCTATTTTTTTTTTTTACTTTTTCTTCAAAATTGTGAGCTAACATGAGAGACCAAGTATGTATCTGTGATGTAGAGGTCAAAAGAAACCTATATATTTGTGCATTCCTCATTTTTATGCTCTGAGAAGAAGCATAGCATGGCCACGCTACGCTTCTATACATTAAAATTCCAGAATTAGCCAAAAAATCAAAAATTGCCAAAAGTTTCCCAAAATTTTATGCTTATTCATTTTTTAGTCACGATTTAGAAAACTAGAGATGTATCAGCAAGAAAACCTAGGTTTTCTCTCTTCTTGAGCTTTCTTAGAGTTTTTTCAAGCCTTCTCTTCATGTTCCTAACCCTAATTTTGCAAATCAATTTTCTAGTGTAATAATGCTTTGCCATGTGCCTTTGTAAGTTTGTGTTTTTGTTTGCCTTCTTTAGTAGCTTCTGTAGGTGTTCATTGATTCTGTCAAGCGAGTTTTATTTGTCCTTCTCAATCTTAGCTGCTATAGTGTCATCTAGTTTTGGTGTACTTGAGGAGAAGATGACTCATTTTCCCGTCATTCCTTTCTTGCTACTTCTCTTGTCTTTGGCCTCCTTGGTTGTGCTTGAAATTCCTTGTCCTCTAATTGCTCCACCTCAATGACAGCCTTGCCCTTATCCTTCTCAGCCACAAAATATGCCTTGTTGGATGATGGATGATCTCCTTTAGGTTTTCTTAGCAATAGTTGATTTAATTTGAGATACTTTTTCTCTTGTTGCAAAAAGGATATCATGAAGTTTTCCTTGGAAAGATCATCTTTGAGCTCCCTCATTTGTGCCTATTTCTCTTTGATTATGCCTTGAGATGATTTTTCCTCATTGTGTTCTTCTAGGTTAGCCATGTCTAAATCAATAGATGATTGTTCTTCACTGTACAATGGTGTATCATCATTTCCTCTTGATGATTATTGTCTCATAGTGCTAGGATGAACTCTTTCCTCACTAATAGTCTTCCTAGGCATCATCTTAGCTTGAGCCCTAGTTTTAGGTCTAGGCATCTCAACTATTTCAGGGGAAAACACCAATATTTTACCTTTTCTATAAGTCTCTGTAATCTCTACCCTAGGTGTCTTTGTCACTGATGGCCTACTCGATGAGCCACCCTCCTGTGGCCTAGATGCTGCTAATGGAGTGCTTTGACTGTTAGGTTGACAAGTGGTAGGCATAAGAGCAACTGCTTGCATGAATGTCTCTGATGGTATGTTAATCTATGAAATCTGATAAAGAAATATGATTTTGACCAAACCATGATGAAATAAACTTGCTTGATGATATCTCCCTTTTCTTTTCACTTTCTCGGTCATCTTGACTATGCTTCTAAATAAGTAATGGGGTATGTTTAAAGGTTTGATGGCAGTGAAATGCATCAACAACCTTATGTGATAATGATACAACCTGTTGAACCTGCCTTCACAAGTCAAATATTTCATAATCATCTTCATCAAAGGAGTATACTTATCCAACAATTGCATTCTAGGAAAGATATGAGATGAGATTTCATTATATTGGGGTTTCACGAATACTTCGCAGTTTTCAATGTCCAAATCCATCCCTTTAAACCAAATTTCTCCTTGGCTAGGGTACCTGTGGCTAAAGCTGTGACCTCTATTGATATTATGAAATCCATCCCTACTATGGTGGTCTTATCCCTCTTGAAATTGGTGGCAAAATGAAAGGTCAACTTAGCATGGCAACCCACCTCTTGTATTTTGTCACAAAACCCTAGGTAGCCTACTTCTTCAAATGATCTTTTGATGAATGGTGAAGCATTGATCTCCTGCATATGATTTGGCTCATAGATGGAGACATGTCACCCCTTGTTATACTTCTTATTTTCACAGGCCATGTTATTGGTTTTCTTGGCAGAAAACCCTAGTTTGATAGGAGGGAAGGGTAGGGTTTAGGATTGGAAAACAAGGGAAAAGGAGCAGCTAGTTTAGGAAAGGGAATGGAGGGGATATGGATTAGGGAAAATTCTAGGGAAAAATCAGGGGCTAGGGGTAGGTGTTAGGGGCAGATGGGAAGTGAAATCTCACTAAATGAATGAGGGAAGAAGGGAAAAAAGTGCCAAATATAGCCAAAACCCAAAAACGCGGCAGAAGCGCAGTGTGGGCTAGGCTTTTTGGGGAAAAGTGGTGAGATAGGGAAACAAAGTATGGGAAATGGTTGGGGAGGGCCTAAAAAGTGTAAATAAGGGTGTTTAGGAAACAAACATAGCGATTTTCTCTCTGAGATGAAGCAAAAACCAATGAAAAATAAAAGCACAACGAAATCCTAGGAGAGGGATTGTATTAAGTTTTTGTGAGAAATGACATGATGAAGTGATTGTACTACAACTTTCTTCACAAGGAAATCGTACCTTGATTCTTTTCGTCCCTAAGATGCTAACTCCCATGATGGTGACCCAAATGATGAACATGACTCTCTTTTTGCTTTTGATGACTGATACAATGATGAAAATCAAAGGTGAATCCTAGACCATGACCTACATGATGATACATTAACTGTTTTGATGACCTAAGAAACCTAAATGATGACATGACCATGATGAGTGATGATGACCTTGAGAAAGTGGAGGAAGTAGCAATGATATAGACAATAAAAAATGACCATTTTATAACTAATATGTATCAAATTTTATTTGAAAATATAACAATTTGACCTAATGACCCTATCAACCACATGGAAAGAGTACATTTGATCACCGCTGACTCATATACACGAACAAAAACCACAAAAAAGTTGGAAAGGAGTAAAACTCATTGATGTTTTTGCAGTAGTATGGTAGTCACAAAAGTGTTGAAAAGCACATGGAATGCCAGTTTCCTTTATGAGCACCAACTATCTATTTAATCATATTGGTTAAAACTTTATTGATGACTTCGACCTGGCCGTTAGCTTGTGGATAGTAAGGAGTAGAGCCATCATGGCATAGGTCGAGCTATGCAGATAGTTCAACCATTATAAAGTTACGAAAATGACTACCATGGTCTGTAACAATAACTTTTGGGACACCAAACCAAGTAATCACATGATTTAAAATTAAAAGTGTTGTAGTTTCACCATCGTCTATATATGTAGGAATTTCCTCGACCCATTTCCTAAAGTAATCGACTGCAAGGATAATACACCCATGCCCCCCAGTCGAGTGAGGGTTACAAGTGACGAAATTGATGCCCCATTTGGTAAAAGGATTGACAACTATGATAGGGTGAAGAGGAGCTGGAAGTGCTCGCATTTTGTGATCGTAGATTTGGCAATTATGGCATTTGCAGACTGTAGTAATGGAATATTTAAACATTGAAGGCAAAAGATAAATCGTATGTAATATATTTTTGGCAGTAGCATACCCAGACATATGACCTCCTCATGCTCCAGAATGGTAGTCATTTACTGTTTTTTCGGCCTCTTGGAGAGTCAAACAACACCGGCATATAGAATTGGTACCGCGATGGTAAAGAGTGTCACCAATAATATTGTATTGCTAGGATTGGTATCGAATTTGATGAAGATCAGTTTTAGATAACTTGGGCCTAAAAGTTTGTGCTTGGAGATATATAATGATATCTCCATACCATGATCTGACATACTAATAAGAAATACAATTTCATCAGCAAAAGAATCTTCTGCTACAGTGTTTATATCAGTATGAGGAAAGTCACACAATAGTTCAGCAAAAACCAAAGATTTCTTCGATTTAGATTTTTTAAATTCTAAATCAAACTCTTGTATTATAACTATCCACTTGGAGTATTTTTCCCCTAGAAATTGCTTAGTGAGAATATACATCATAGGGTTGCAATCTGAAATAACTGTTGTTTTTGAAAGAAGTATATAATGATGGAATCATTGAAAAGATTGGACAACTGCCAAGACTAGCCTATCCACATGTGCATATTTAATCTCGGTTTTAGTGAGATTTCTACTCAAATAATAAATCACATATTCGCTGCTAGAACATCCTGTTGGACTAACACCATGCCAAAAGTGGCATCGGACACGGCCAAGTACAGAAAGTAATCTTGATGATAATCAGGTGGATGCAGTAATGGTGCATTGGTCAGTGCGTGTTTTAATGCATCAAAAGATTTATCAGCAAGCTCATCCCAAAAAATAGGAATGCCCTTTTTCAACAATCAAGTAAAACCCTAGGTTAATTTGGCTTAATTGTGGATGAATATACGCAAAAAGTTTTCTTTCCTTTGCAAACTTTGGAGTTATGTAAGGCTAGAAGGATCAAGAAAATTTAGAATCACCTCCAACTTGAGGGGGTCAACATGAATTCCTTCTTTTGAAATGATGAAAACTAGAAGCCAACCTAATTGTACACAAAAGACACTTTTTAGTGGATTCAAGCGAATATTGTAATGCCTGCACCTAATGAAAATATATTTTAAGTGAAATGGGTGATCTTTCCTTTTCATTGAATGAGCCGACATGTCATCTAAATAAGGTTGAACATAAGACATTACTCCCTGAAAAGTTGTGGCAACATTTTTCAGGCCAAATGGGAGTTTGTGATAAGAAAAATCTCCCGATGGGCATATAAACGTGGTTTTGCACTGATCGGTAGGGAGTATGTTTATCTGATTGTAGCCCTGATTGTAGCCAAAAAATCCATCCATTAATGAAAAATTTTCATTCTCGGCATAGTCATCAACAATTGGGTCGATATATGGGTTGGATAATTGTCCTTAGGACAAGCTTTATTAATATCTCTGTAATCAACACATACTCGAATAGTTCCTTTCTTTTTATTAACATGTACAATGTTTGATACCAAATCAGTCAAAGGAACAGGGTAAATGAATCCTGCTTTCAATAAATTTTCAACCTCAGTTTTGATAGCAATAGATTTTTGTGGATGTATAGGACGTAATCATTGTCTAATAGGCTTATCATCTGGATAAGTTTTTATTTCGTGTAAAACTATGCTAGGGTTGATTCCTGGAATTTCTTCGTATGACTAGGCAAAGATGTTGTGGAATTCCTGAAATAGGTCTTTATAAGTTTGAATCTCTTCTAAAGAACAAAAGATCCTATATGAATATTTTTAGTTATCCCGAGTTTCACTGAGATAGCTATGGGTATCATTGCTAATATGTTCCCTAAATTCTATTTAGAATTGGAAGAAAGAGTAGATATTGAACATTGAGGATCACTAAGAGTCTTAGATGAAAAAATAGATGAGAAATTATTCTCAATTTTTTCGAAGGATGACAAGATGGTTGACTAATGATGAGTATCATTCCATGGAATTTCTTCCAAGGTCATAAGTTCCATAATCCCTTCATCAGTTAAGAAATAAGTGTTAAAAGGATCAGGCATAGGGATTGGTTGCAAGCATGACATATGAGAATATTCATCAATAATTGTATTCATTCGATTTCTTCCAGATGTTGATGAGTTGGAAAACGACTGAATCGCCTCATAATCTAACTCAAAAGGGCTACGAGGCATCTCATTGCCATATAAGACTATTTCTGACTCTAAAGGTACATTCCACGGATCTCCTAATTGGAAAGTACTTGATGTAATCATATTAATCTAGGCATCATTATGAGGGAAATTGGGTGGAGGTAATGTGAAAGTTCCCATCAAAGATGAGCTTTTGATAATACCAACACCAACTTCTTCATATGGAGTCATTGATTTTCCAACAAACGACACACCACCAGTGGAGTCAGGTTCTGAGGTATAGTAAGATATTAAATGGTCTACCTTCAAAATTATTCCTTTGTGAAGAAACATGATCATCCTAAAATATGACGAGACTACTGCCGGCATGGAACAAGTGCAGATCCAACCAAGAAAAAGGTTATAGTCAAGTTGAGAATCAACAACCTCAATGTCTATTGCATCATTTTACTGCCTAATTCGATTGGTAAATTATTTAAAATACCATAAAGACAAAACGTCTTCCATAAAACGCTTTCAAAGTTGTGGAAGTTTGATTGATTATTGTAGAACTAAAGATTTCCAACAGGCAATGGACATAATACATATTGATGCTCCTTCATCAATCACTATTTGAAAAACTCGTCGAGTTTTGACATGAAATGGCATCTAAAAATCCAGTTGGTGTGGGAGACGTAGAACATGATTTTTGAGATCGAAAACAGTCAAATTGGAGTCATGAGGATCTACTGCTCCTATGGCTGATAATAATAACTTCCTTTATGTTGGAAAAATTTGTAGCTCTTCAAGAGCCGACATTTCCGAAGGTGACATAGCCAAATATTCGATGATGTTATAGTTATGAGAAACCCTAGCATAAGGGTTAAAGGTTGACTTTCAAAGCATAACCTTAGGAGGCAGACGAATTATCGTATCATGTTTGGTTTTTCAATATGTAACAGTTCAGAAGAATGAGGAGTAGATGTGGAAGTTTGACCAGATGGATTGGAGTCATCTCCATCTTCAACTGGACTCTTTGATGTGTGATCTTTGGATCTCATTGCTACCATAACTTTGGAAGACATCATCATGATATATGTCGATGTGGATGAGGAGGATTGGTTATGATCAACCATTTTGTTATCTTGTGGATGAAAGGGGTCCTTCAAAACAGTAGGAGTGGGTGAACCTTTGAAAAATTTAGAAACTTCGGTACAATGTGGGTACTCCTTGGTGTAATGATCTTTATCACAAATTAGGCAAGGATAACGAGGTTTCTTCTTTACATCATATGGTTCATTCTTATTTTATTTCTCCTTAGAATGAGTGTCTTGTTTATCTTTCCTTTTTTCTTATTTCTGGATTTCTTACCCTTGCTGTAGATGATTTTATGACGTTAATTTCCGAAGTAATTTCAGGAGAGGGATTTTCTTCAGGTGAATCAGATAGTGCTGCAATCTGAGTTTTCTTAGGATTTTTCTTTTTATTCTTATATTTTTGGCTCATATAACCAATCATACTATCAGCGACATGTGATCCTGTAAGGGCTGGATTAGTTTGACTAGGGTGGGGTAAATCTGGGATCTTTTTATACAAAGTACCGGATTGAGTATAAACTAGGTCAAGGTATTGAGTATGAGAAATTACTTGCTCCTTAGTTACGACACCTCCTTTTGAAACATCTTCAGTTATTATTGGTAAAAGATATTTTTGAGCCATTCGGCCAAAATCTGGTATGGAATGTAATCTTTAACCAGGTGACATCTTCATATCCATTCATGAGTGTGATCTGAGATATGGGTTGAAGTTGATTGCTTTAAAGAAGTTAAAAGTTAAGTTCTATTATCATACTGAATGGGCAACTGGAAATGGGTCAAAAAAGTTGTAGTAAGGGAATTAAATGTACTAAAGGAAGCACACGACAATTATACATACCATTTGGCTTTCGAACCAATTAAGGTTTGTTAAAAAAAGTTTTAATCTAATAGAATCATTGATTAATGAGTTGTACGTGCACCAAAGATGATAGGTCATAACATGATTTGATGGATCTTCACTTCAATTACCTTCAAACATAAGAATATCACTTGACAACTTAGTAGGAATGGCTAGCAAAAATGGTAAATAAATAAGAGGATCATTAGTTAACTAAGAGAGGTCAAGAAAATCCAAATTTGCAATGAAAGGTAACTAGCGGTTAGGATCCTGAGATGGATACTAATAACCCTGAGGGATGAGTTCTATACTGGGAGGAGGATTTCGAGGATATCCTGGAATAGCCTTAGCAGTTGGAATTTGCATACCTCCTGGAGATTCAGGATGAGCCATACCATATTGCAGCTACATAGGCACTTGAACCATATGAATTGGGTATGATTGATTCTAAAACGAAATACTCTCACCCATTTGACCTTGAATGAACTATCATTGAAAGGGTTTATTTTGCAAAGGATGACCTTGGAGAAATTGAGGTTGAAAAGGTGGACCTTGAACAAACTGACTTTGGGGTTGACCTTGGAAAGGTTTCCCTTGAAACGACACTTTCATATATGGGACATTAGGACATACAATAGGTATTTGGGGTATGGAAGGAATTGTAGGAATAGATTGAACACCAGATATCTAAGGGATAGACTGAATAAGGGGTTGCACCATTACTTGTGATATACGTGGAAAATTTACCTGTGATACTCCTGGAATGGTATTTTGAGGCGAACCTAAACCTGGGTTCTGAACATTCGTTGGTACAATAGACTTTACCAAGGTTTGAGGGGTACTCGAGACAGGATGCTGGAGTGGTTGCTGAGCAAGTGTTGATGGATTAACCTATGTAGTTGATCGGACTTGAAAAGGTAATTGTTGTATAGGTTGTCTAATAGGTTGAACAGGTTGATACATGGGCACTTGAAAATCAACTGGAATTTACTGTTGATTTAACGAAGGGTTCCAGATTGTATTCGTTCTAGGGTAAGGCATTCCAACGATGGGTTGAGGCATAACAGGTTGACCAAAACCGGTTTGAGACGTTTGAGCATAATTAAGATAATTTCTAGTAGGGGATTCCCTTAGCAGTAGGATAAGATCCACCTAAAGGTTGTCCTTTGGGTGGAGGATACGATGGTTTCCCCCAAGGCGGGTAATAACCACTTGTTGGGTTGATTTGAGGATTACCAACATTACCGAAAATCATATTAATAAATTGTTCAGATGTCAAACCTTCATTGATAGGATTAATTGCACCAGTTGACCTATTTGAAGATGAATTTGAGGAAGAAGCTCCTGAATAAGCTACAACAAGAGAGTGATATCTAGGCGGTAGAAAATCACCATATAATGTTGACTCCGGAGAAGAAGAAAACATAGATGTATTTGATGAGGTACTTTTAGAATTGTCTAGTCAATTTAGTGACCTAAATTTCTCTACATAAATTATCAATCCGAGTATCGTAAACTGATGAAGTGTGGTGCACTATATGTGCTTAGTTAACCTTTCTCTTACTTCGTTGTTTTATAGTTTATGTTGTTTTTGGGGGTTTTGTTTCTGATGGTTAAGGAAGTTAATCTAAGAAAGAAAAGTGATGCTTCTAAATGAAATATTCAAATCTTAATGGACAACTAAATCTAATGACCCTTAATGTTAAAATCTAATTTCTAAAGAAGGGAGAAAAGGAAATGAACAAATCAAAACTTTGAATAGTTAGATTAATCTAAGTCGGAAAAATGTCTATGAAATGAAAGCAAAAATGATAATTCTATTTAAAATGGAAAGAAAATACAAATCATGTAACTAAATGAAGTGTTTTGTCACTCTACTACACAATTTTGGGAGAACTACCTCCTTGTGATAGCATTTTTTTGAGGGACTCCATACTTCATTGTTCTAAAAAAAAAAATGAAATGCAAGGAAAAACTCAATCATTAGTAAAAAATTTCACCACTTAGTCTTAGGTTCAACCATCGACGAAGGGCTTTTGGAAATATCTATCTAGATCATGAGTTACTAAATTGATAAGAAAATGGCATTAAGCTATTTAACTCTAAACTAATGAACAACAAGAAATCTCATTCATAAACACAACATTTCGCCATTTAGTTTGAAGGTTAATCATCAACGAAAGGCTCTAGAAATATTTGTTTATATCATGAGTGACTACACTAAGAAGAAAAAGGAATTAAACAACAAGAAATCTCATCCATAAACTCAACATTTCACCATTTAGTTTGAGGATAAACCATCAACGAAAGACTTTGGAAACATCTATTTATGTAATGAGTGACTACTCTAATAAGCAAATACAAAAACATGTAAAGGAAAAATAATCTATTGTGTGCTCTAATTCTCCAAGCACCAATTGGAAAATACTTTCTTGGACTATTTTGATAAGCATAGATTACACAGTTTGATAAATCTACAATCAACCAGTTGAACACATTTGCATGAATTAAACTTGCATGAATGGAAAATCTAAACTATTAAACTTGAAAATAATAAAATGACATACTTGAATGAAATCAAAGCAAAACTACAAAATACAACCTACTCTACCTTACATTCTAATATGCTCCATGACATCTACTTCACATCTCTTTCCATGTTGAGAACATCAAAGCTTTATTCAAATTCTTCAAAATTACAAAAGTTTACAAAGCTCTCCAAATCTTTCCAAAAACTTTCCAAAACTAAAAAGCTACCAAAAACTACCAAATGAAGGAAAGAGATCTGCTATTTATACAAAAAGATGAGAAGTCATCTCATTAATGAGAGTCCATGAATCTCTCCCTATACCTCTAGAGTTCTAATCAAAATAGGAAATGATAAGACACATGTCTTCTTAGAGTTTCAATACAAATAGGGAATGTGACACATCCTCATGATCCCATGATCTTCTCCACTCAAATTCGAATTTAGCCTTAGGGTGCCACATAAAGGTCTTCTAGAAGCTTCCTTTTGACCTACACATGTCAACAATCTCAACCCACTTGTTAGGTATAAGCATATGCACATTATTTTCTAATTTTTAACCACGAATTCACTTAAAAAAGTTAACAATTAATAAAGTTTGGAAAAACATAAATGTAACCCAATGATAATGAAGGTGAGATGAATTTAGTGAGATGGAGGTGAAATGGAGGTGATATAATGGACATAATAGTGAAATTGTAATGGAAATGAATGACAATTTCAAGACCCAACATACCCCCCAACTGAAGCTATTGCATGTCCTCATGCAAAATATATTACATTAATTCTTTTGATCCTTGGACTTTGGCTTAACTTTGCATGATATCATTTGATAACTTCATACTTCTGCAAAGTGTTTTACTTGAAGTGCAACATGGTTGGTTCTTGTGTTACAACCATATTTTTTTTTGCATTCTATTTTGATCTTTGAACTTTACATAATGATATTTTAATTATTGTTGCAAAGTATATCTTTATTGGATTGCATGATGGTTGGTTCTTGTGTGACAACCATGATTGTGTTTGTATCTAATTATCCTTTAAGCACTTTCGAAAAGCCATTATATTCTCATATAAGAATATGAATGTATTCCCTCCCCACCCCTCCCCCCCCCCAAAACTGATGGTATTGGCAATTTTATGAAATGAGGAAGAGAAATGTTTTTCCAACAATTATCATTCTAGCTTTTTGTGGAATTCTATGGTCAAAAGTTGGAAAATGACGTACCTTAAATTACCCTTTGAAATGGATGAGTTGTATGTTTGGTGGCTACAAAATTCTAATCATAATCTTCTTCAAGTGGCTAGACAAAAAGAGTCATGGATAAAAGAGTGAAAATGACTTTTTATTTCTTCTACTAAAACTTGTTGAATCTGCTTCAAAATGCTGAAAATAATAGTCTTCATGTCTTCAAAACTCATTGGCACAATTCCTACTATGTGAAGAGATGTTTTGATGTAGAACATAGTAGGAAAATATTGTCTTAGTGGCCATTAATGGATGCCACTAGTCAACACGAGAACTCTCACATTGATGACAATGAGAGTCAAGATGCCCAAACACATCTTGCTAGGTACGAATAAATTTGCTAATGTCGAGTCATCTAGAAGATCCGATGAACAAGGGACATTAATGTATTCCAATTGCTTGTTGGCATGAGGACTTGCCATTAAGGCATGCAAGTCTCAAGATGTTTTTACAAGAAACTTAGATTCAAAGGACTATGAACTCAATAATTTGCATTGAAGCAGGGTTTATTTGCGAAATAAATGATAGGAAAGGGAATATGAAAATGGAAAATGGAAATGGGCAATAAGCATGTGACTGAGCCTCTTGCTTTTATTTGTGGGTTAGGAGTTGACAAAAAGTAATGGAAAGTGTATGTGAATGTAAATGGAAAATATGATGGGAAATGAGGTGAATGGTTTATTATGAAGTATGGATGTAATGGAGACAATAGTATCTAAAATCTTTTTTTCAAGTGTTTGGATCTGAGTTTGTATTAGTATGTTTCTTCTTTGTTTCTAATCATCCTCTTATGGAACAAATTGGTCTCTTAAGAGAGACACTATTCACTTGTAGTCATTTGTCCTTCCTTTTGGAATTTACAAAAAAACTAATACTTCTTCTGCATTGGAATGTAAGACTATCAAAAGAGAAAGGTGATCAATCTCTCTAGTTACGATATTTACACACAAAACTAAGAATTTGTATTAATGAAACAAGTTCACAAAGGAAAAGCAAAAGAATTTATACCTGCTTCAGAATTAGTGCCTCAAGTTAACTGTTGTATCCTTTGAGCAATTTATTTCATTATTTATTGTTTCAAATTGTGATGATGGATTTCTCATTGTGTAGATCTCGTTGATATCTTTCCAACGATACTTGAATGATCGAAATATGATTTCGTATGAGAAAGTTCGTTTGATTTGAACAATGAGGTTTTTCAGCTACAAATTGATGTTTAGCTGCGGAATTAGAACAACTATGGAATTGGAGAATAGCTGTGGAATGTAACACAATGAATAAAATATGACTTCATGAAAATAGAAAATGACTGTGTGGATTAAATATGGCAGAATGGAGATGAAAAGTGGATGTGGAACTGTGGAAAAAATGATGGATATGAGAATGAAATATGGAGGGTATACGAAGTAGGAAGGCTATATGCACGGAAAAGGTGTGGAGGATTTATATTTTTTTATATTTACATTCAGTAGATAATGACTTTTCCTTTGCTACTCATATAATGTTTGGTGGAGCCTTCCAACTGCAGAAGTGTCTATATTCTGGACAATAGATCGGGAAAAAGATGGAGCACAAAGATCATTAGACAAGTACAACTCCAAAAAAATGTTATGGATTTCAATCATGGGACTTTGCCACATCTGTCAATCAGTTGCGAAGAGTTGTATCCAACTAGTTCACGTCATGTAATTAATCATTAAAACAGTGTAACAGTGAAGTGCGAATTAAAGATGGGAGGTATTAAAGTCGAGAGATGTGGTGGAGTAAGATTGAATACCAGTACACAATTGATCCCCAAATTAGAATTCCCCTCTCCAAGCATGTCGAATTAAATCGACAACCTATTCATTAATTCAAATTAAGTTTTTTCTTCACGCGGCATGCAAAACGAGGCTTTAAAGAATTGAGAAATTTCCCAAACTGTTGCAAATTTCTTAAAACCATTTCGGGGTTATCTAACTAACCCCGTCCCCAGAAAAACCCATGTTTTATTTTTTCCTAATTCGTCTTCATTTGGCTGGATCGTGTAGTTAAAGTTTGATGTTTTTTACTGTTCTGCGTTTTTCTGGCAAATGTTGTGGTTGAATTTTTCATTTGCAGGTTTGTTGGTTATGACAATTGGTTCTTGATTGCCTTGGTATTGTGACCATTCTTGATATGTGACATGCGAATACGACAATCTGTATGACACCAATGCATACAAATGTCACAGCCAACCCAGCTAGATGTATTAGAAGCAGAGTCAAACTTTGAACAAACAAAACACATGCATGCACTACAAAAGTCGTTCCTCTGTGAGAAAATCTTACATTCACAGTCATCTACAGGCAGTGGACTATGGCATGACATGTTTCTACATCTTGATTGTAAGAAGACTTCAACCAGGTCTGAAGTTGGAATGTTGTTACGTTAAAAAAAATCCTGAATTCCAGTCTTTACTGCAAGTAAGATTTCCAACTGAACCCTGTGAGACTGTAATAATGCCTCTGATGTCAAATCACTTCTCCTCTGTAGTATCGCCTGAAAAGTTGAGAGTTCTTTTCTCTTTTTGTCGTTTCCTATCAGCTCTTGTAGACACTTCCGCAAATGTTCCAGTGTGAGTTATTTACCAGGCTAATTTTTTTTATTTGTTTTGTTAATAAAATTACATGTTATATTTTCAAAAGAAAAATATACATATATATTTCATTAAACAAAAAATGATTTTTTTTGATTAATGATTTTTTTATATATTTTATATATATATATTTTCAAAGATTTAAAAAATAATATATTTTTTATTAAACCAATTTATTGAAATTAAAGTTTTTCATTGAGTCCAATTGAAATGATGTTTTTTTTTTTTAAACATAACATTTGTTTTTTCTAATCCTCTAGATCACACAAAGTGCAGGAGGAGAGCATATTCGAAAAATTATTGATTTTTTTTAGATGTAAGAAATGAGGTCTCCTAATTACACTTCCCGGACAACGACACCAAAATGTCTAGTCAATTTAGTGTCCTAAATTGCTCTACATAAATTATTAATCTGGGGATCGTAAATTGATGAAGTGTGGTGCACTATATGTGCTTAGTTAACTTTTCTCTTACTTTGTTGTTTTATAGTTTATGTTGTTTTTGGGGGGGTTTTGTTTCTCATGCTTAAGGAAATTAATCTAAGAAAGAAAAGTTATGCTTCTAAATGAAATCTCCAAATGTTAATGGACAACTAAATCTAATGACCCTTAATGTTAAAATCTAATTTCTAAAGAAGGGAGAAAAGGAAATGAACAAATCAAAACTTTGAATAATAAGATTAATCTAAGCCGACAAAATGTCTATGAAATGAAAGAAAAAATCATAATTCTATTTAAAATGGAAAGCAAATACAAAGCATGTAACTAAGTGAAGTGTTTTGTCACTCTGCTACACAATTTTGGGAGAACTACCTCCTTGTGATAGGAATTTTTTGAGGGACTCCATACTTCATTATTCTAAAACTGAAAAATGAAATGCAAGGAAAAACTCAGTCATTAGTAAAACATTTCACCACTTAGTCTTAGGTTCAACCATCGACGAAGGGCTTTTGGAAACATCTATTTAAATTATGAGTTACTAAATTGATAAGAAAATGGCATTAAGCTATTTAACTCTAAACTAATGAACAACAAGAAATCTCATTCATAAACACAACATTTCGCCATTTAGTTTGAAGGTTAATCATCAACAAAAGGCTCTGGAAATATTTGTTTATATCATTAGCGACTACACTAAGAAGAAAAATGCATTAAACAACAAGAAATCGCATCCATAAACTCGACATTTAAACATTTAGTTTGAGGATAAACCATCAATGAAAGGCTTTGGAAACATCTATTTATGTAATGAGTGACTACTCTAATAAGAAAATACAAAAACTTGTAAAGGAAAACTAATCTACTGTGTGCTATAATGCTCCAAGCACCAATTGGAAAATACTTTCTTGGACTATTTTGATAAGCATAGATTACACAGTTGGATAAATTTACAATTAACTGATTGAACACACTTGCATGAATTAAACTTGCATGAATGGAAAATCTAAACTATTAAACTTGAAAACAATAAAATGACATACTTGAATGAAATCAAAGCAAAACTACAAAATGCAATCTACTCTACCTTACATTCTAATATGCTCCATGACATTTACTTCACATGTCCTTCCATGTTGAGAACATCAAAGCTTTATTCAAATTCTTGAAAATTACAAAAGTTTACAAAGCTCTCCAAAGCTTTCCAAAAACTTTCCAAAACTAAAAAACTACCAAAAAACTACCAAATGAAGGAAAGAGATCTCCTATTTATACAAAAAGATGAGAAGTCATCTCATTAATGAGAGTCCATGAATCTCTCCCTATAACTCTAGAGTTCTAATCAAAATAGGAAATGATAAGACACATGTCTTCTTAGAGTTTCAATACAAATAGGAAATGTGACACATATCCTCATGATCCCATGGTCATCTCCACTCAAATTCGAACTTGGCCTTAGGGTACCACATAAAGGTCTTCTAGAAGCCTCCTTTTGACCTACACATGTCAACAATCTCAATCCACTTGTTAGGTATAAGCATATGTACATTATTTTCTAATTTTTAACCACAAATTCACTTAAAAAGGCTAAGAATTAATAAAGTTTGGAAAAACATAAATGTGACCCAATGATAATAAAAGTGAGATGAATGTAGTGACATGGTATTGAAATGGAGGTGAAATGGAGGTGATATAATGAACATAATAGTGAAATTTTAATGGAAATGAATGACAATTTCAAGACCCAACAAGAATCCATCATAAACGAGTCAAAACATGGTACGGTAGAGTAAGGAGTTTTGTATCGTGGAACCCCTTGTCCTAGAAAGTTCAAGGGTGTGAAATACCAACGGTTAGGGTAAAGTGATCTAAACAAAAGGTCCAAGATATCTAACGGTTCACTGGTAGAAACTATTGGTTATTCCTCTTCGCGTGAAACAAGTTCTTCGATGTTAATGAGACTAGGAGGGAGACTATCAGTAATAATAAGTTTCACACGCGGTGAATGTGGAGGATCTATAATATGCGTTGTAGTAGGTGTAGTCTCAGGTTTAGAATTATCAGACTGAGGTTCGTCAATATTTGGTTCAGAAATGGGATTTGTATCTGAAAATTCTCCAGTATTTGATTCAATTTGAAGGATTTCAGTAATTTGTAAGTCAGTTCCTTCTAAGTGTGATGTTAATCTCTGAGTTGGATCAGGTTCAGTTTCTATCACTTCAAGGCCTAAGATAGTAGATGTTTCCAGTTTATTAACTTCAATTCATTTTACATCAGAGTTTATAATAGTATAAGTTTCAATTTCTTCTACAGATCCAGATCCCGATGATTTAGATTTTTCGGCTTTTATCTTTTCTAACTAACTTGGTGTATACTGAGGGGGGTCCCTGAGTATCCTACATGATTATCTTGGTAATTAGGCCACAATGAAATTTTTTCAATTAATAAATTACACAATATATAAATTACACCTAAAGTCTCTAAAAAGTAAAAAAAAAAACAACACAAAAGGTAACAAACGCTAAAAATCTAGGAGTTCAAACCATACAAACTGACTCTTCACAGAGATCAATAATTACTAGTTGGTGATGAAATTCAATGTCGCAGTGACCAGGGTGAAAATATTTATAGAAATGAGTGTTTGGAACTAGTTACCCTGACAACCTGCTTAATGAAACATTCTGGTGCAAGTAACTCTGTTATAAACCATCTAGAGAAAATATTGTCCTCCAAAAAGTCCAAGTGAGTCTAGTTAACACCTGTTCCAGGTACAATAGGACCTTCCCTCTGTTGTCACCTTAGGTAGATCCCTAGGATTATAGTCACTAGGCCCACCAAATACAATAATTTTACCTAGGGAAACAGTCGCAGATTAGATGTGCATGCGAGGGAAGAGAAACAAGCTCAATCCCCTTGAAGGCTCCTCCACATGATCAATTAGAGTTTTAATTTCAAGTGACCCCAAGTACATTTCAGTACTGTTGTAATACATGGTAATCATTATATCTAGGCCGATGAAGTGGGTACGATCACTTCACTAGATTCAACATGATCTCGTGCTTAACTCATGTACAAGAAGAGCTTCCTAGAGCAAAACGGAAATAATTGGATTTTCTCTCCCTAACTCAGGATTCTATTGTTCATTTGTAGCTTTGGAAAGTTTACTTCCTTCCCTATTCCAAAGCCCTGCACTTAAGCTACTGTAGGTGGAAAGAGCCCTAAAAAATGTAAAATTCTAGATGAATTTTAATTAATGTTGTATTATTAAGTTTTTCTTTACTCAATAAGTAATGAAGGTGAAAATCATGATGTTATGACATGATTCAAAATCTTAATGCACTAAAAATGCAATAGAAACTTTCAAATTCAATGAAATCCTATTTAGAGGAAATAAAGAGTTTCTTTTATTTTCCCGAAATGAAATGCAAAACTCACAACTCTTCCAGTTTTTCTAAAACAACCAATTTCATCTTAATGCAATGAAAATGCAGAAAACAAACCAAGTTCCAGATTTCCCTAAATATCAAATAAACTAAAATACTCTTTATCTTTTATCACTCAAAACTTTCAAGTATACTGAAATCAATCAAGAGAGTTGGATAAAAACACATTTTCCCTATGAATGCATTTGTTTAATGATAACAACAGTGTAATTGTGAGAAATTCCCAAAATTGAAAGCAACAATTTCTTTTATCAAACAAAAATGGCCACAATTTCTTCACAAAGCACTAGATCTCAAGAAACCCTAATTTTCAATTCAAAATGAGTTTGATCACAAATAAGAAAAATAATTAAGGCTAACTAGTGTATTTGATAGAAAAAATAAGAATATCACAAGTAGAAGGACAACCTAACGCGTTTTGATCAATCATTAAATCAACCAGGCAAAACCCTAACTAGTTTCTTCAAAGAGACCTAATTCTCAAAAAATATTAGCAAAGGATTCAAATGAGTTCAGAAGAGACATAACAAAGTCTAAACAAAGATAATGACACTTCCATAAAAATAAACTTAGGTTTGGGTTGAAGAAAAAGGCAAATTTTAAAAGATTCTCAAGGCCTACACAGGTCAGCAATACAAAATAGAGTGCAATCGCCCAATTTATAAGGTGAAACTGGCGTAGAGATGTGATCTGTTAGTGAACGAAAAAAACACAGGTGTAATAAACCCAAGAAAAACTAAAATTCCAAGGAATCAACCACACATATCTGAAAGTTCGTTAATTAATAAATACTTAGGTCGAGATAGTTCATAAGAATCAAAAAGAAAAACTAAGGAAAAAGACAAGAATAAAGTTGTTCCCCAACGATTCACCAATTTGTTACACTAGACAAGTCCCTCTTGCAGAGAAGAGAGATCTCCCTAGATCCTTCACAGAAAATAGAAACAAGCAAGGCAATTGAACTCACTCTTTCCCTAAGTTGGACTTGTTTGAATTATAAGAATTACGGCTAATGGATGAGCCTCTTACTTATTTCACAAAATGTTTGATGAATATCCCTTGTTTTGTTTTGATGCAGCTCCTCAATGCTTGATAATACCTGCAAACATCGACCATAAAAGGATCAAAAGCACATGCGATATAATAATCCAAACAAAACTTAACCTAATGATAAAGGAAATTAGGAATTCAATTTTCGTTAATAAACATTATAAACAATTATAAACCATTCATCGCTCCAATAAGACAAATTGATGGGAGAAAGTGTTCATTTTTATTAAGAAAAGATAAAGAGTAGCCTTACAACCTTCACCTTGATGTCACAAGGTCCCTCCCAAATTCCTTCAATCTCCTCCTTAGATGACAAGCTTTCCAATCTCAAGCTAACAATATAGGTGTATCTTCTCTGATTTTTGACCTCGTCAATCCCTCTAGTCATTTTATAGGCCAAGAGGAAGAAGTTTCAGATCCAAAAGAGGAGGATGAGACTCTTTAATTGAGGGATTAGGTTTCAATGAGAAAACAAATTAAGATGCATCATCTGAGGGTTATAGTTCGAATAGTCATCACCTGGAAGCTTTTAGTTGGGAAATATTCGACCAACTATGTTCCTAGAATGTACTTTTTATTTTACTTTCTAGAATTCACTTGCATGGGTTTATAGTGGAAGACAGAGCATAGCTCTGCACTATTCTTAGAGTTAATTCCAGTGAATGTGCATGAAAATCTAGAAAAATCAGCACAGGTGCAACTTAACAAGGTGTGACAACTATTTTACTTAAATTTCTCATCTACTTAAAGATATTTTGGGTTGTTTGACTTCTAAGGGATTTCATTCAAACATGTTCATGGATGGTAAAAAGACCCCTAAATTGATCAAGTGTCATGGTAACAAATTGGCATGTAACACCAACCTTGATATTAGAAGGTGTTAGATCCATTTTAAATGCTTTACTTGCAAGCCCAGCTAGCTCAATTATTTTTACCTCCACCCCTAGATTTTTAGCCATCCATGAAGCTTGCTCTGCCCTGAAATAGTTTTTTAAAGGCCCAAACACGTTGACATCAAGGGGCTGCAACCTGTGAGTGGTATGAGTTGGCAGTGTTAATAGGTCAATGCCCAAATGGTTGGCCTCCTCAATTGTCTACACAACCATGTGGATTCCATGGCCATCTAAGATTAGTAGGTGTCTATTTTCAAGCTAGACACCACCTGGCAAAGATGCAACAAAGTGAAAAAGCCAATGCGGGAAGAGCTCCTTTTTCATCCCTGCATGGGGATGTGCACACACGCATGCACTTGGCTCACAATTATGTGTATAGTTTTTAAGTTGTGTTTTTCCTTTGAATAAATAAAAACCTGGGATTGAAGAACCAGTTGCATTGACACAATGAAGTATGTTGATCCACTCCATGATCTTAGAAAACAAATTTGGCACATTTTAGCTCCCTCTCTTGGAAATTACCCGCGTGCCACAATTCCTTCCAGCATGTAAGCATGTTTCTTCATAGTTCCAGATATGGTTTGGGGCATAAGAGTGTTTCTCATATGCACGGAAAAGGGTGTCATAGAACTTAGGCACAATTGTAGGACATAAATTTAAAGCCCTATCTCTATTAAGATCCTCCATTGTTTGTAAGCCAAGGTATGAATGGATTGTTAAGCCCACTACACCAAGATTTTCCCGAAAACCCATCTTTGAAGGGGTTTAGCATCCCCTGATAGATTTGAGCTACTGTGGATTTGAGATGTATCAACTCTATGTCTCATTTGGGCCATCTCCATACACCACACAACCACCTCGGCCTCCTCCTCTTCAGTCATAACAGTAACAGGCCCTCTATGCTTTGTATTAGTGAGCCCATTAATCCAATAATGTATGCTTGAGGATGCAATTGAATGCATTTTGCAGATGCACGTACTGAATATCCCTTTAACTCTATGTGATCAATTGCATCTAGCATGACTTCCTTTATCCACCCTCTTATCGCAATGATCTTCTTAGTTGATCTTGCACCTTGTATTGTGGTTGAGGGTGGCTCTGTGGTAGATAGCTGGACAGTAGGATCTGTCACCACATGGGCATTCTCAACATCATTGCATGGAGAATTGGTAGCATTAACATCATAGACCATTTCCTCTTCCAAAGAAGTGCATCGCAATTGGGCACCCTTGGTCCCTCACCTCTTCCTGTTCTTGATATGATCTGCAATTGAAACTCGTGGCATGGCTACAACAACATGCATATTGTTAAAATCCATTTCTATTAGTGGAAGTTGTTTCAACAATACAAAATCAGTCTTATTTGAATAAGAAATTTTAAATATGAAAAGGGTAATCAATAATTGGAACCTGCAAAATAGAAACTCAATATTATTTATTTCCTAAAATTTAAATATGAACAGGTTAATCAATACATGCAACTTTCATATATTTGAAAAATAAATTTATGTGTTCGCATCGACTTGAATCTCCATCCACATATATGAGGACTTAATTTAATAGAAATATTAGGCCTATGTGTTTGATAGAAATATCACACCTAAATTTAGCTTGAACATAATCATCTATCCTAAGAAGGGCATCAAATCCATAATATCCCAATGAACTTGAAAAAAAAGGGAAGGGTACTGAAAACTGTCTCATTACAAATGCTAGGAATATGTGATGGTTAATTGAAATAAGTTTTAATTTTTTTTTTTGTTAAGGTCACTGAAAAAGGTGACTAAAAATTGCAGTGTTTGACCGTATCTTAAAACACTCTAGTTCTCTACTGCTTCCAATTCTTCCATTCTTAGAGGCATGATAGTTATTGCATACAAGCTGCCAAATTGTTGTGATTAAGGAATGATTAGGCCTATGTGTTTTGAGTCAGTTGTTGTGATTAAGGAATGATCAGGCCTATGTGTTTTGAATCAAATGTTGTGTTAATTTTGTCTCTATTGTATTTGTTTGGCATGATTAATTTTTTCTCTGTTGACTCATATGCTATGGTTTTTTGTCTACAATTTCACACACATAAGCCGAATTTCACACGTAGAAGCCTAATGTTTGTCAAAACTACTTGAAAAATATCTGCAACAAAGAGAGACCGCACACTTGTGACTGTGATAAACTATTGTATTCTACTGAATTTTTATTTTATTCTTTTATTAGGTTGGTTTACACAAGGCATTATAAAATTGGAGATAAGGATTTGTTTAAATTTGTGCTTCACAAGAATCTTGGTAGGTTTTTTTTAGTGTCTATAGGCCTATATTATACTTCATCATCTTATTGATAAGAAAAAAGGGAAAATATAATGTGTGAGGAGGCTGCTATTTCCTTTCTTAAAAGTTAAACATGGATATTTAACTTGGCCATTTCCATGGTGTCTTCCAATAATGTTTGTCAATTTAAGTATCATTGTCATCATCGATCGAGATGTGAGGGAGTACTTATAGAAGTTGAGACTTGGTCTGTTTCTTCCATTGTGTTGTTTTAGGTTTTGAATAGCTATTGATTGTGATATCAATATTAAAAACTTCTTTGCATAACACATCAGTTTCTAGTCATCACATTTTGCTTTTACATGATGGATTCATGTTGGCTACCTTTGTCCTCCATCACTTGAGCAACAAAGGTCTTGTTCAACCAATATAACTCAATAAGTTTAAAACTCTTGGTGTCTTTGGTTCTTAAATAACTAGTGTCCATGGCCCATTCATTAAACATTACCTTTAGATATTCCTTGGAGAGTTATTGTGCTTTTCACTTGACAACCTACTCGATGCTAGCCACCTCATATTTTATTGCCATATAGAATCTATAGTGGAAGTTGACAAACATTCTCACGGAATTTGTCTAGTGAGGTGTTGTGGCACTTGTAGGGAAGGGTATAATTTGATAGAGGATGAAGTTCCTATGTTAAGCCCACATTTTTTTCATAAAGAGAATGAACCTACATCTTTAGTGATGGTGTAGGTTTTAAAGAGAATGAACCCAAGATTTCCCATAATGGTACATGATCTCACCATCCTACTCAAATCATTTCTTAAACTATCACTTGGATGAGCTAGCTTTGCATTGAAATCTCTTGTTCTCCTTCCTTAACATTGTTTCATTATGCTAATATGCAAAAGCTTATAGACTTAGCTACTATATGCATGTCAAGGATTTGCCATTCATCAGAACAACCCTACTTTTACAAGGTCTTCCTTCATAGGAGGAATTGGGTGAGAATTTCAACAAAATGTTTTTTCCTCTTCCAAAATGATGTTGGGTTTTTAGAAGAAACTTGATCTTCAAATTGTTTCTCCAGTTCTTGTACCTTTTCCTTGATTTCTTTTCTCTACAACTACTCTTCAATCTTCAGATTAGCCTCAATATGCTTGAGCTCCTAGATTTTTTGCTGCTTTCTTTTTATAGTTTCTACTACTTGGACTATTGCACACAATTGTGGAGTGGATAAAAATAGAAGGATGAACTTGGGCTTGGTTTTGGACTTGTAGATTCCAGGGATGGATGTGATTGTGATAAAATACCCAACTTTTCCATTTTTTATTCTGGTAGATCCATGGGGTTCTACTGCTACCGTAGGAATGGCATTCTTAAAGGCAGACCACTGGGATATCTGCAAGTAGAAATTTCATATCTAGATAGTAGTGATCAAAGCATGGAGTTGCTTTAGGTACCTTATAATCCATCTACATTAACTTATTACCTAGCTCAATAGAAAAATGATTTGTGTGAACCCAATAAATAATGGGGATAATCTCTTTGTTTACAATCTTCAGTTTAGAGCCTGAATCTATCAAATCTTTCAATTTAAAACTTTTACCCTTTATCTTTATTTTTTATGTGGATGTGATACTTTTGGCGTTGTATGGCAAGCATCATCATTGCATTAAGTCCTTATATATGTTGAGCATCAAAATCTTCCAATGGAGGTTGCATTTGTCCAAGTTGCCTGATTTTTTGTTTTAATTCATTTATCTCTTGTCTGGCCTAGAGATTTGTTTGATTCTTTTGTTCTATCCTACCTATTTTCGCTCTTAGTACTATGACTTGTTTCTTTAGAATATTTATTTCTTTGCCTAAATCATTCACTATAAGGGGTTGTATTCTCTCATTTCTATTATGTATTATGAATGATTTCGTATTTCTTTCAAATCTTGCATGAACAAAATTAGGCTTTCTACCTATGGGCTTAGAACTTACAATATTTCACCATTGTTTTAAGGAAGGAATACAAAAGAGTTGCCTTCATATATCCTTCAAGAAAAGGTTTTATTTGAGACATCATTTGTGCATCTCCATCTCCTCTTCCTTGAGACATACAAACCTTTAATTTTTTCTAGCAATATTTGGTTCTTCATCTCAACTTTCTTCTTCACTACTGCAATTAATGCTTTCAATATTGCAGTTACAAACATCAGGATATTTACAAGGACAATGATTAGTAATCAACAATGTTTCTTATTGAATCATTTAGATATATCATCGGAATATATTTCAAAGTTTGAAGTTTTTGTACTTGAAGAACAACATCCTTCATCGAGAACATGGACTTCCTCTCTTTTAATATGAAAATGATGATGAAAACATTAATTTGTATTGTGTCTATCTAAGCCACACCTATTGCAGTGAGAAAAGAACATTTGTTGTGAACTTTATACCTTTTCATTGATCATTTTAAGTCTCTCTTGTGATGCTTTTCCTTTACCTCTTTTGGAGGCTTCTCCTTGTCGTCATCTATTTGTTAGATGGCCTAATTTTTCACATAACTAACAAGTAAGACTTTGTCTAGAATTACTTTGTAGATTACATTTCATGGAGCGATAAGAAAAAGTCGTGAGGTCCTTGAATTTGTGTTTTTCGGGAACTAAAGTGCAAAAGGTAACATCAAGAGATTTCATGATGGTTTTCAATCTCCTTGATTCATACATTCCTTGCTAGATATCATATTTGAATGTTGAATAGTAGCCTGAAAAAATTTAGTAGTGAATATTTTTGGTCTAGGAGCCTTGTTCCGGGGCATAAATTTTACTACCTATTCCACTTCTTTGATAGAGATCTCTCTTCAGAGAGCCTCATTTTTCTCTTAGGTAACCAAAGATAGAATGTGATGGATTATTTTTTGTGTAACATTTGAATGACATAGAAGCCAAATTTCACACACATAAGCTAAATTGCATGTTGGGCATAATTAATTTGTTCTTTGTTCACGATATGCTATGGTTTTTTGTCTACAATTTCACACACATGCTAAATTACACACACTATGTTTTCACATGTTAAATTAATTGAAGATTTGGAAGATTAAAAATAACAGAAAGAAAATGCTTGAATTGTTCAAAATTGATTACAATATGCAGAGTATCTAATGGAGTGAATCTAGCTGCAGATGAGTAGAATGAAAATTTATGAAGCAATTGTGAGGTTGTTCTATAGATTTATGTTGTTAAATTTGATTGGAAGGGAGGATTTACATGGATTGCTTTTTTTCAAATTCAAATGTGTGTTGTGCATTGATTTGGATGTCATCCAATCGCTGATAAACTTTTATGGTTGATCCTTGTGCTTTCCTTTGTGTTTTCTTGTGTTTAATTGTCGAATCTTGTGTGTTGGTGTCATTTATTGCTTTGAGCAGGTTGCATTGATGTACAGATATGCAGTTATGGTTGACACATACATTCTCTATTCTTATGTAGGTAGCAATGAACTTTGGGCATAACTGCTCTAGTTTATATTTATTGGGGTTGGTTTGAAGTGATATCTGTCATGTTAGATAGTATGGGATAGAAGTTTTGCTTGATAATTTTGTCTTGTTTTCTAAATATCTAGAAGTACTTGGAACATGATGTCTTGTCAAATTGTGATAGTAAAGGCTAGTGTTGAACACTTGTAAACCCAATCAATATATGGGCTCATTTTTGACATATTTGAATAACTTATATAACTCAATATTATATATTTATGTTTTAATTATGAGTATTTTTTTGTCATGTTTTGATGGTTGTGTGAGACGAGTACTATAACAACAACTAATCTGCACAACAATAAAAATCTCTCCCCTAATTAACCATTGATTTTATATAATTGTACTAATAAATATAATAATTTAAATGTATATTAACATTTTTTTTTTTTTTTTTAAATCATTCGTTGTGGAATTTTTACTTCCCGTATTGATTTTGATTCTGATATCATTTGTTGTGGATTCTTTTTTCGGGATCGATTTTGAAATCATTCGTTGTGAGTTTTTTCCTCAAAATCGTATTCTTGAGAACGACAATTAAAACCATTGGGGTAGAGTGATACGAATGGGTATGTGGCATCATTGGATAGCTTTGCCCTTCTGTTTAACAATTTCATTAACTTAATTATTTTATTATGTTTGATTTTATTTTTTTAATTGATATTTTGTTTGTTAATATTTTTTTGGGATTAAATTCCAGTAGATCTTAGATTTTAGATTTTAGATTTGTAAATTTGAATAATTGAATATAAGTATTTTAAAAAAGTTTAAGATATTTTTATACATTCAAAAATAGATTGTTAAATAATAATAAAAAATGTAATTTTAGATTTGTAAATTTGATATTGTAATATAAGTATTTTATTTCTTTTAAAGATATTTATTTTAAAATGTGAAATACAAAAATGGTATACTAAAACTTTATGTTTGTACATGAATCATAGCCTAACATTTCCTCCTCAATCATAAGTCCAAAAAATATTACTTACAATACAACATAAAATTGTATCGTCTCTAAGTCTTCATGCTGAAAATCCCTAGTTGAGTCTTAATGGAGTCTTTCCTCGAAAACTACCAAAGTTGGATGCCAAAGTCCACTATGATGAGAGCAAATCAAGATAAGTGAATCGGCCACAAGTATGACACATCCTTGAGAAATAGCTTGACAATTCAATCAAATGCCAAGTTGTAATGTAGAAGAATCCATATGTTGTCTAATAAGTCTAATAACCATCCAAGTGAACAAAATGTTTCCACAATTTTTCTCTCAATCAACATCCCAATGTGAAGTGTCTCTTTGGAACTACTTGAATCTTGAATCTAGAAGTCTATAATCCATAGATTTTGATGCCCATATAGCTTGTTGTTTGGTTCCTAATTTGGCAATTTTGATGCCTATCTAGAAAATTGTTTGTTATCTATTTGGTGATTTGTTTACATTGCGAGAACTTTTAATTTGACAAACATCTAACAGATCTAAACATTTTGTTTCCCATATTGGCATATTTTTTTGGTCAAAACTTTAAGTCTAACAACCATTATTATTTCCCTCCTTTATGAGCTAAAACGAGAGACACCATGAGTTTTCACGTGGATTGCACTTAATCAATTTCGTCTAGCGATTTTTGTTTGATAAAAAACCATCTTCACTCCATTTGGTGGTTTTTCTTTATCACTAATCAATTTCAACTTGTTTTATCCACTCCCTCCCTTAAGGTGTAGGAGATTTTCATCATTGTACTCCCCACTTTCAAGAACAAGAGAGTATCATTTTCATTTCACTATCCAGTGCAATATGTCTCTTTGTTTGAGATTGAATTATTTGATAAGATTAATGAAATTGCTTGCTTATTGATGACCACTACCAAGGATCAATCAAGTCATAGTGAACCTTTAGTCTTATAATTGTTTTTCTTTTGGAACATCTCCTTATTGCATGATTCTTGTTGCCACAATGTTAGTAACGATGGAGATAAAAATAATGATCTTCCATGTGTAGAAATTGCAAGAAATTTGCTACTATTGATGTATTCAAGCTGAAAACAAGAGAATACAAATTTCCTCTACTTTTTGTGGAATTGAAATCACATGATGGAAACACATGCAATGACATGCAATCATCAAAACACCAAGTACACAGTGATTTCTAGGGAAACCAAACTAGTAAAAACCCCTTCGTTGCTTTGCATCAAAGCACACCCTGCACTATAATATTGTTATCCTGCTTCTTGATCTTCTCTGGCCAACAGTCAGCCAATTCAAGCCTCAGTCAACCTCCTATTTCCTTGCGCAGTCCTGGAGGAATTAACCCCTAAAAAAAAAGAGAAATTCACTATTTCCTTGTGCAATAGCTTGAGGAATTGATCACCTACTTAGTGCAAAAGCACTATACGCTCAGTTGTATATAATTATAAATATGAACATGTTTATCCTCCACCTCAACTAGGAAATTCAAATTTTATGCATGACTGTGTCTGTTTTTAGTTGGTTGACTAATTAACTGATAGATTGGTGAGTTAACAACAGTCTTAACTACTCAACTAACCTTAAACTGGCTCAACTAATGACTAGAGCTCAATTAACTAAGTCCAAATAACAATAACTCAACTAGATTGCTAAATCTTAGCAATCATTACATGCACAACTCTACTTCTAGCCTATAACTCGAATTTATTGAGTAAACTAGTAGACAAGGTCATGTCACACAAGTTAACTGCCTCCAAGTTGTCCTACAAATGTGGAAATTTAATTTACTCAATTTGACTAAGGCACAAGTCAAAATTGAGTGTTTTTCTTGCTATAATTTCAACACCATGAGACCATTGTGATTACAATGTCGACACCTTGATCTTTCCTCTTGATGTTTCCTATAAACTTAAGTGATTTAAATAAATTTAGGGTATGCATGTTGTTTTTATCACCATATACTGAACCATGTCAATTTTTGTCGACTTGCATTTATTCTCAAGGCCTTACAATGTTGTTGGAAGTATTGAGCTAAGATTATGCATAAAAAACTTCATCTTCATTTGCAATTGAATTTGTCTAACTAAGGTGCTCATGACTAGACTTTTGATCATCATCATCATCGTTAAAGAGAGGGTTAATATGAGCAAGAACTAGTTTAGGATGGTTCACAAACTTTTGATTTTTAAGAACCATCAATTCATTTTGCAAGAGTTGGGATTGGGATTGCAACAAATGTATTTTTGTTTTGATGACATGCAAACAAGTGATAACATTCCCCAATGTATCATTGGTCAATATGACTAAACTGCTTTTGGTTGTCTCCCATAAAGTTTATGATCAGGAAACCAACTCTATGATTTTGACCATCACATTCTACACTTGTTTATACTTGCTTGCTTGAACTTTCTCACTTGAACTCATTCACTTGAATTTTCTCACTTGAGCTCCCTTGCTTGCACTTCATATTCATTTGAACTTGCTCCCTTGATTTAATTTCTAGCAAGATGAAGGTATTGAATACCACCAAAAATGGGCCCCAACTTGTGATTTCTACAATGGTTTGAGTTTCAACCTCTCAACTTTCTCAAAATTTAACTCATTAATCAAGTCTTGAGAGTCAAGTTCAATCGAGAGTGCATGGGATATATATAGGTTAATTCAATTTTGATTTAATTTCAAAATTACAAAAGAAATTATTGTAAGTACAATTCAACTTTATGAATAGGCTTGTAAAAAAACTTTTTGCAAGTTACAATTAATTTTCAAATTCTTGAGGATCTGTTGAGTCCATAAATTTATTGTTTCATTATTATTTTGATTTATCCATTATTGATGTTGTCAATAACGTGAATGCTTGTATCACAATCGCTTAATTACTTATTCTTAAATATTTTACTTTAACTCATTAACCTTCTTTATACTCTAGATATATTGCATTAATTAATAAATTACAAATGTGATTAGGTCAATTTCAAACAAATATAAAACAAAAACAAAAAAAATATCCTTTCTATTGTAATCTTTATTTTCCCAGCTCATTGTAAAAGTAACAATTCTCCTTTCTATTATGATCTTTATTTTCCCATATCATTGTAAAAATAACATTTGAAATAATCTAAGGAAAATGTAATAATTAGATACACCATCCACTTATTTTATTTGGTTTTACCCAATGTTGTTAAAAGCGCGAGCGGGATCTAATCGGCGCGGGAAAAAAACGAAAAAATCGGAAAAATCGGGAAAAAAGCGCTTGGAACAAAAATATTCATTTTTTTTCATTTTTTTTCAATTTTTTCAATATCTAAACCATCTAGAACATAAAATAAATACATTGACACATAAATATGATAAAAAGACTAATATATAAGATGTTTAATATCATTTCTAGCGCT
>APFE031422048.1:2894-54067 GCA_000404065.3 Pinus taeda | reverse complement strand
TACATAAAAAATAATTAAAAAATCTCGTTTTGCGGGAAATTTTTAACTATTAAAAAATCCTACTTAGACCTAGCCAATTTCCACGAAACTTTTTGTGTGATCTAGTATGGTAATATACATCGACCCTAGACACTAAGATGTGTCAGGGGCTCAATCTTCAAACCGTCACCTCGGCTTTGGGGTAAAAATGAGTGAAAAATCCAGAGAATTATCCGCCTCTGAAAAAGAAGGGATAATTAACCGGATAAAAAAAACACTCCAAGGTGTACTCGTTTGCTGATCGAGTCGCACATCCTAGGCCTGTTACAAATTCAAGAAACTCATCATACTAGCATCACTTATTACAATTCCCCGCAGGGTGTGGAATCTGGGTACAAAGAAGAAAGATGATGAGAAGATAGAAGGAGAGTTAAAAAACTCTGTTCACTGATGACATCTGATGGTACAAGTGTCCTCTGGATCATCCTTGGGCATGGAGTCTTCACATAATCATCAGGTGCTACTCCAGTAGTCAATAGGAGTATTACAGCGGAGCAGCATATAATATTGGAGGAGCCACATAGAACCGACAGAAAGGAAACAGCGGAGCAATATATAAACAGAGTTATAGAGGTGGAGCTATATAAACCATCAGAGGCGCAGACTTATATATACTATCGGGCCCGAAAAACCCACGTATGCACGTTTTAACATTATCGGCGATTAAAAATCTTACATATATGCATTTAACACTATCGAAGGCGGAGCAGTATATAATATCAAAGAAATCATATCGGCGGGTTTATTAAGTGTCACACCCGAAATCTCCGATTGCGATAGGTTGCGGACCTGACGCACTGACTTATTATAAACAGTTGAATGCTATATCGCATCTGCGGTAATCATGATGTATAAAGGGCCGTCAACCACAAAACCTCCGACTGCGATAATGTACGCGGACCCGATGCGGGATTGTGTTATGGTTGAATCTATTATCGCATCCGCCCATCGCAATGCTACACAGAGGGTTGTCCGACCAAGCGTCGATTGCGATGAACGTGGCAGACCCGATGTGACATTATAACATGGTTAAATGCTACGTCGCATCCGGTTCATCGGAGCAGTGGAGGATCAGCGATCGGCCATCGGCGAAGTCATGTGGCCGATGTACAAAGGACCCCCAGAAGTCTTGACCACCGATAGCGATGAAAGCTGCGGACCCGACAGGCATATAAAACATGGTTCAATGCTTATCGCATCTGTCACAATCGCATATGGTATGAAGCCTTCCCACACCCAAGCGCCGATTGCGATGAATGCTGCGGACACGATACAGTTTAGATGTGGGTTTAATATTAATATTGAAGTCCGCCCCTTAGTCTTTTGATTGTTTTGCTCATATTTTCCTGTGTAGCTGTGTTTCTGCCTGCGGGGTGTGTTTTAAGCCGAAAGGCTTACGATGGTTGTTCTGATGGTTCAGAAGGCTGAACGTTAGTTGAAAGGGGTGAATCATGGCGACTATGATTGCGATTGGAGCATAACATCTCCGTTAAACTGGAAAACTCTGTGTATGCTTGCAATCATTGGCAAAGCGGCGCTATTACAGTTTTTAACCAGTAAGATGTGTTCACCGTGGATTACTTGGCACACTCTTATGAATTAACGTGTCCTGTGAGGACGATGAGACAAAGGAAGCTACAGGGACAAACAAGCCAACAGTGAGGAAACTGAAGCAGGCGAGGAGGAAGCGAAAGAGCCAGCGAGAAAGAGGAAATGAATGGACAGAGGCATGGAATGCATAAAAACGAAAAAAAACAAAGAATGGGTGGTGTTGTTGTGGTGGTGAAGAACCTGAGGGTGAGGTAGTAGACGCTGCAGAGGCAAAAGTGGCAGAAAAAGCAGCGGAGGCTATAGAGGCAGCAGAAGCAGCAGAGGCAGGAGAGTAGGAGTGAGAGAACCTCAACTGAATAGAGTGCAGCAACATACTAGTGTATACCAAGATTGGGTTGGAACCCAAGAGGTTGGAGCCTCATAACTGAACAGAACTAAAGTCATTGGGGTTGGTGCTCCTAAGTACAGAACCACTACAAAACAGAGTTGGTGCTCTGGAGGTTGGAGCCTCACTGAAGTCCAAGCTGGAGCTTGGCAACTATTCACAATCAGATTTATACTTATATTCTATTTATTTCATTGCACTGTCTTGAGTTTTAATAAAAGCATTAATTACAGCTGTTGATTTTTGTCTTCTGTGTATACATATACATATTTATATATGTTTTTGGCAATCATATGGTTTTGGCAATCACTAGAACAATTAAAAAAATTAGTAAGAAATATTGATTCACCCCCCCCTCAGTATTTCCAACAATTGGTATCAAAGCCAGGTTTCTTCATACTAGCCTAACAGCTTGAAGAAGGATCCGCAGCCATGATGAGAAATCACGAAGCATCAGGAAGACCTCCTTTGTGGACTAACTTTGGTTTCTGGAAGAAAAGAATGACCTACTACTTAATGTCCCTTGGACCTGAAGTCTGGCATTTTGTTCAAAATGAATATAAAACTACTCCACTCTTCCAACAGACCAAGACGAGAGGAAAGCCTACATCGCAAATGCAAAGGCCATGAACTCCATCACTAGTGGAATCACTGATTCCGAGTTTACAAAAATCATGCACTGTACATCTGCCAAAGAAATGTGGGAGAAGTTAGTTAGCTTGTACGATGGAGACTCAAAAGTAAAAAAGGCAAAGCTTCAAACTCACAGAAGACAATTTGAAAGTTTGAGGATGGAAGATGAAGAAGATATTGCAGCATATCTCCTCCGAGTAGCTGAAGTGGTAAATTCCCTTAAAGGATTGGGCTAAAAAGTTGAAGAAAGTACCATTGTTCAAAAGGTATTAAGGTATTTGACTCCAAGTTAAGCGCTATAGAAGAAGCAAAGGATCTAGATACCCTCAAAATGGATGAACTTCATGGAATTCTCACTGCCTATGAAATGAGGAAAGGTGGCCCAAGCTCCAAAGATGCAGCATTCAAGGCCTCAAAGTCAAAGAAGGGGAAAGAAAGGAATCAGTGTAGTGATGAGTCAGATGTGGAATCCGAATTGGCTCAATTTGTACGAAAGCTGAAGAGAGGATCTAAGCTTAAAGTCAAGTATCCCCTTATTTGTTTTAAATGTGGTAAAATAGGTCATTATGCAGCAAAATGTCCTCATAAACATGACAGTGATGATGAAGGAAATTCTAAAAGAATGGCACACAAAAAGAAAGGGTTCAATAAGAAAAACTTCTTCTCCAAGCAAGATAAGTCTGATGAGGATGAGTTTATGGTCATCAAAAAGAAATCACATGAGGAAAGTGATCATGATGAAAGCCAAGAAGCATTATTCATGGCACTCGCAGATGATGATGACTCAGGGCTGGAAGGAAATGTAGATGAACTGTTAATAAGCGCCATTGAAGAAAATGAGAAACTACGGAACAAGATCATTTCTCTCAAAGTGGAGAACGAGGAAATAAGAAGGAGAGAAGATCTCATGGAAGCAAAGCTTAAAGAAAAAGAAGAGACTTGTGAAGAACGTGAGGCCAAAATAGTGTCTCTGAGAAAGGAGTTGGAGCAAATCAGAAAGGGCTGTAAAAGCTCTCAAATACTTGAGACTATTCTGAAAAATCAAAAACCTCAACATGACAAGTTTGGAATAGGTTTCAAAGGAGAATCCTCAAGCACTAAGAGTAGTGCGAAAAGCTATGCCGATGCACTTTCCTGCAATCCAAAAGATGAAAAAGTATGTTATCAAAAGTGCACCCCAGATCCCAAGAATGAAGAGAGAATTACTCCAAAGAAGAATGTGGAGTCGAATCATGGACACTACAGCAAATACAAACCTATACTCCACCAAGGGCCTATCGCAAATCCAAACAACGAGGGAGGAGTAATTCCCAGGAAGGAAATCGACTCAAATAGTGGTTGCTTCAACAAGTACAAAACCATCTTTCTTAGACACTGCTTTCACTGTAAAAACTTCGGTCATCAAGCCAGACATTGTATGGCTCGCAGAAGTGAAAGGACAAAACTAAAGGACCAAACAATTAAATCATATGCCCCCAAAAGGCAGGGACAATCAAAACCTTCAATTCATTTGATCCCTTGACCAAATTTGATCTGATTTGCTCTTTCTGCTACAATAATGGACACTATGAACAAGACTGCCCTCTCAAAGGAAGAAAGATGAGTAGCAAGAACTCCAGCATGGACAAATGTGGCCTGACTCTATATGCTCAAAATAATCGAAACCAGTGGTTTATAGATAGTGGGTGCTCCAGACACATGACAGGAGACAGAAGGAAGTTTGTCTCACTGAGCAAAAAGGAAGGGAATGTGTCCTTTGGAAGTGGATCTGGCCGGATTGCAGGAAAAGGAACAATTACTCTGATCAATGGAAAAGGAAAAGCTCAAGATGCTCTGCTAGTTGACGGACTCAAACACAACCTCCTGAGTGTCAGCCAAATCTGTGATCAAGGACATAAGGTTGTCTTCAACACCAAAGACTGTGAAATAAGGAACTCTACCTCAGGGAAACTTGTGGCAAAAGGGGTTAGAACATCAGACAACATTTAAATTCTAAACAAGATTCAAGAAAATAAATGCTACTTGAGTCAGAGAGATAAGAGTTGGATGTGGCACAAGCGACTTCGACATACAAGCTTCAAAAATCTGATCAATATCAGCAAAATCAAAGCTGTACAAGACATCCCAAGGCTGTTCAAACCAAATCAAGCAATGTGTGGTCCATGTCAACATGGAAAGCAGACCAAAACCAGCCACAAGACAAAGGAACATTGTACATCGAAGCCCTTGGAGATCATCCATGTTCATGTGTGTGGGCCAACTAGAAATCAAGCACTCGAAGGAGAAAGGTACTTTGTGTTATTTGTTGATGATTATACTAGAATGATGTGGATATATTTCATAAAGTATAAATCTGAAACTTTTGAGTGTTTTAAGAATCTACAAGCCCTTGTAGAAAATGAAAAAGATTCAAAAATTAAGTGCCTCAGAACAGACAGAGGAGGAGAATTCACATCAAACGAGTTTAGTGAGTTCTGTAATATTCATGGAATTAAAAGGGAATTCTCGGCTGCCAGAACGCCTCAACAAAATGGGGTAGTTGAAAGAAGAAACCGAACAGTCCAAGAAATGGCAAGAACTATGCTATTAGCAGTAGACTTACAACCTAAATTTTGGAGAGAAGCAGTAGGGACAGTTGTCTATACACTGAATCGAACTCAATTAAGACCAAATTGGGATAAAACTCCTTACGAGCTATGGAAAGGAAGACCTGCTTCAGTGAAGTACTTCAAGATCTTTGGAAGCAAGTGCTTCATAAAAATAAATTATGGTTCACCAGGAAAGTTTGATTCTCGGGTTGATGAAGGAATATTTCTTGGATACTCTACATGGAGCAAGGCTTACAAGTGCTACAATTATCGACTGAAGAAAATAGTGGAAAGCATTGACGTAAAGGTTGATGAAGATCTTCCAGAAAAGGAAATTGAAGAACATGAAGATGACTCTCTCATTGAAGAAGAAGAACCTAAAGAAGAAGAAATAGATAAGGAAGAAGAAGAAGAAGAAGAGGAAAGAGAACCACCTAATACCCCTTCAAAGATGAAGTATGTCCAAAGACATCATCCAGAAGAGCAGATCATTGGTGATAGAGATGAAGGTGTGCAGACCCGAAGAAGGATAACAATCACACCCAAGAGAAAAGTCATTGCCCTCCTATCTATGATAGAACCAGAAACATTTGTAGAAACAAGTAAGGATCCTCATTGGGTAAAAGCCATGGAAGAAGAAATGTCCCAAATTGAGAAGAATAAGACATGGGAGTTGGTACCTCGTCCAAAAGACAAAAACATAATAGGAACCAAATGGGTGTTCAAAAATGAAATGAATGAGGAAGGACAAGTTATCAGAAACAAGGCAAGACTTGTCTGCAAAGGCTATTCACAAATTGAAGGAATTGATTTTGAAGAGACATTTGCACCAGTGGCCCATAATGGAAGCTACCAGGATGTTCTTAGCATTTGCTTGCTCAAAAGGATTCAAAATCTATCAAATGGACGTGAAATCAGCATTTCTAAATGGGGAACTCAAGGAGGAAGTCCATGGAACAGCCAGAAAGTTTTGATCTAACAGCAAGAAATGACTTAGTTTGTAAGCTAAAAAAGGCTTTATATGGGTTGAAACAAGCTCCTAGAGCTTGGTATGCAAGACTAGATCACTATCTACAACAACAAGGCTTCAAAAAGGGAGTGGCTGGAAGCAATCTATATATAAAGACAGATCAAGGTAAGTTACTAGTTGCTCTTGTTTATGTCGATGATCTTATTTTTACTAGTAATAATGATGAAATGAGCCATGAATTTTCTCAAAGCATGTCAAAAGAGTTTGAGATGTCAACGATAGGGGAGTTGTCCCACTTCCTTGGACTTCAAGTATCTCAAACCAGAGCAGAATTGTGTATATCTCAAACCAAATATCTAAAAGACATGCTCAAAAAATATGGAATGGAGAACTGTGCACCCATGAGCACACATATGACCACAAACTGCAAACTGAGCAAAGATGATGACTCCCCTCTAGTAGATGCAACTCATTACATGTCAATGATTGGAGCCCTTCTATACTTAACAGCTACACGACCAGACATAATGCAAGCAGTCGGAATGGTGGGAAGATTTCAATATGCTCCCAAACAATCCCATTTATTAGCTGTAAAAAGAATTCTCAGATATCTGAAGGGAACTTCTGATTTCGGTCTTTGGTACCCAAAGAACTCAAGACTGACTGTAACTGCATACACCGATGTTAATTGGGTTGGAAGTATAGATGATCGGAAAAGTACTAGTGGAAATGCATTCTTCCTAGGAGACTGTTTGGTATCCTGGCTCAGCAAAAAACAGTCATCCATATCATTATCCACAGCCGAAGCCGAGTATATTGTTGCAGCACATTGTTGTACTCAGATACTATGGATGAGGGAAGCTTTAAAAGATATCGACATATGTACAGATCAACCAATTACGGTCTATTGTGACAACACAAGTGCTATCAGTCTCAGCAAAAATCCTGTGATGCACTCAAGAACCAAACACATACCAATCAAGTAGCATTTCCTCCATGAGCAAGTAGCTGAACGAAACATCGTCCTGAAATATATCAGTACTAAGGAGCAGATAGCTGATATTTTCACAAAACCTCTTCCTCGAGAAGCATTCGAACATTTGCGTCAAAAGATGGGAGTTATTTCTTTATCATCACTCAAATTCATTCATAAGGATGTAACAGGATGGGGGGAGCAAGTTGACAAGGGGAGTCCGTATGCATTCCTTTGTCATTGATGTCAAAGGGGGAGAGAGAAGAAGAATATTGTCATCAATAACAAAGGGGGAGATTGTTGGACACAGATTTTCATTGATGTCAATATGGCAATATTCAAGGAGTAGACAGAGCCAAGAGGAGCACACAGAGTTATTGGAGCCAAGAGGAGGAGACAGAGCCACCAGAGGAGCAAACAGAGCAAAGAGCAGACAGAGCCAATGGAGGCATGCAAATAAGTCATTGGAGAGCTTATATGCATGCAGGTAACAGCTATCGGAGCAACAATGCCAAAGGAATACTCTATCGGAGGAGTAGAGCTATCGCATATCGCATATGCCAAGAGTAAGGTTCATAAACGGAGCAATATATATATATATAAACAAAGTAAAAACAATGGAACAATATATATATGCATGCATTTAAACACTATCGGGAGCGGCCTTAACACTATCGGCGGGCAAACTATGCATCCCTGACAATACACTATCAGAGGCCAAAACTCACGTATATATGCTGTTACACTATCGGAAGCGAAAACCGAACTTGAAATTTATTACACGAGAGCGGTGAGTCATATCGGGTCCCACACCTAATATCGCATCGCAAAAATGGAGTGGTGTAACAACCCATCTAATTGACCCATTAATAAAAATGTTAAACTTTAGAATATATGAAGATATCTATATATATATACATTAAACTTTATGATATATAGTTAGACTTTACAATTATAAAAATTAAAAGATATATATATATCATTAAATGATTATAACATTTTTGAATGTTACAAGTATATATATAACAGTAAATTTATAACTATTTTGAAATGTTATAAGTATATATTATAACATTAAATATTATAACCATATTTTAAAGTGCTCATTTAATATTTATAAAATATATTAATCAGCATAAGCCATGGATATCGATCATATTGAAATCTAAACTCATAAAGACTACCTACCTACTTAGAAATTTATTACAAGAAATATCGCAGAGGCTTCAATGCAGAGAGGCGGTGGCTGCAAGTGGGAGGGCGGGCCACACCAGGCGAGGGATATTATAGCAGAAGGCTGACCCGGAGCAGCAAGAGAGAAGGAAAGACTCGTTAGCAGGAAACCCGGAGAAGAGATTTTACAGCAGAAGAGCCTTGAGTGATTCTGAGTTTGGGCACGTAGGGACAGAGAGCCTCTGTGCAGAGCTTCTCTGGATCGGGCAACCAGGTTGCTCTGTCAGGTCGGGTGGTATTGGCCATCTCGAAATTGAATCAAAGGAGTACCAGTTCAGCAGCGAATCGGAAGTCAGCAAGCAGCTCAGGTAGGTGCAGGTTTCAATTTTATGCATTACTGTCTTTAAATTTCATGGTTATCTCTTTGGTTGCTGTAATTAGAAAATAGGATACTACAAGTGGTCTGTGTTAACGTCAAGACCTGACCCTGTGCGACTTGCGATCGTCGATAGCGATATCGCATCGGACCTCCGCCAAGGGCAACCCCGATTGCAATGAACATATGTGGACCCGCCACTACATTACAGTTTGACTTAATGCTATATCGCGTCCGCCATGTCGGAAGTGATCCATTGCAAGTTATAAAGGGATGGCGCTATAAACTGTGATTGCGATTACACACGGACCCAAAGGGGTTATCAACTGCTGCTTAATATCATATCGCATCCGCCCATCGCAATGTTACACAGAGGGTTGTCCGACTAGAAGCGTCGATTGTGATAAAGCATGTGGACCCGATTAAACATTATAATATGGCTTAATATAATATCGCGTCTAGTGATGGATCAGCCGTCGACCATCGGCGGTGTCAAGAGCCCGACATATAAAGGACCACCGGGAGTCGCAAATCGTCGATTGCAATTTAAGCTGCGGACCCGATACAATTTAGATCCGGGTGTAATATTGCTTGAAGTCCGCCCCTTAGTCTTTTGGACTGTTTTTTATCATATTCTCTATGTAATTAAATATTTGGCTTGCACGGGGTGTTTTAGGCCGAAAAGGCTTATGATAACTGTTTCCAGTGGTCTTAGAAGGCTGAACGTCCGGTAAATGGGGTGATTCATGGCAATATTGATTGCGATTGGATGTGGCAATCCATTAAATGAAGCAGAACTCTGTGCATGCCCACAATCATTGTAAAAGGAGAGTTGTTACAATCCTAACCAGTAAGATGTGTTCTCCGTGGAGTTTTGGACCTCTCAAATGAATCTACGTGTCCTCAGAAAGTCAGTGAACTTGCACAGCGCAAAGGAAGCCGCAGCGACAGAGGAGGAATCCTAAGAGGCGGTGTAAGCGGAAACGAATGGACAAAGGCATGGGAATGTATAAAACAGTAAAAACAGAGAATTGTTGGTGTTGTTGTTGTGGTGAAGAACCAGAGTGTGAGGTAGTAGAAGCAGCAGAGGCAAAAGAGGCAGGAGAAGCAGCGGAAGATGTAGAGGCTGCAGAAGCAGCAGAGGCAGGAGAGTAGCAGTGAGAGAACCTCAGCTGAATAGAGTGTAGCAGCATACCAATTTATACCAAGGTTGGGTTGGAGCGTCGGAACTGAACAGGACTAAAGTCATTAGGAGTAGGTGCTCCTAAGTGCAGAACCACTGCAAAACAGAGTTGGTGCTCTGGAGGTTGGAGCCTCATTGAAGTCCAAGTTGGAGCTTGGCAACTATTCATAATCAAATATATACTTATATTGTATTTATTTTATTACATTGTCTTGAGTTTTTAATAAAAGCATTAATTCCAGCTGTTGATTTCTGTGTTTTGTGTATACATATACATATCTATATATGCTTATGGCAATCACTAGGACAATTTAAAAAAAAAAAAAAAAAAAAAAGTAAGAAACACTGATTCACCCCCCTCTCAGTATTTCCAACAAAAAACAATATTACCATAAGATGTGGGAGAGGAACACCACCATCAATGTAAACCCCAAAGACTTTGCGTTGTTATTATTCTAGAAAAGATTACAAGAGAGCTTCAAAAGCTAGTACACGATTCAATGAGCGGATGCTTTGTGAGACAAATGACCTCTAATTTATAGATAAATTCTCCAAACGGCTAGTTGGCTTGATCCCCATCAAAATAATCTTGACCATTGATAACGATTTAATTATCTTTTAATCTCCACCATCGAAATATTTATTTTTTGAAGAATTTTCGAATCTCTCTTTTAATTTTTTTTTAATTAGCTCAAAATTAATTATTTTGAGTTAATTTCCTCAAAAAATTGACTTTAACTTAACCACCAAGGCCCAAGGGTCCAAAATTTCTTGAAATTTTCAATATTCCCTTGGCAGGGGACCTCCAAAAAATAATTTCTCTAGAACCCAAGAATTTTTTATTTTGGAGAATTTATTTTTCCTAAGACATAAATTTGACTCTAATTAATTAAATTTTTAGTTTAAGATTTTTAATTTATTTTTACTAGAAAATTTAATAATTGACAAATGAAGAGATTAATAATTTTTCCAACCCTCTAATATTTTAGTGTCATGGCTAAAATATTATTTACATAAGATAATTACATTTCAACCGTCAAAGGGGAAAAATCTATTCGTAATAGACCCTCCATTATTTACCAAATTTTGCGACTCAAATATAATTTAGGTGACTAAGTGATTTGTAATAAAATAATTTAGGGAATCAGCTAAAATTATTCTCAGATTACTTTACAGAAGAATCGACTAGAACACTAGGACTTACCTAAGATCTTGACAACAAAATCCACCCTAGCTTTTGTGTGAGCCTGGAGGGAAAAACTATGTCAATCATTTGTATTTAGAAACACAGATGAATCAGTGGGATGAAAAACCTCCTAGTACGAAAATCGTCATCAAAATAATAGTCTTACCTAGGTTGTTACATACATTATGATCTTACTAAGATCATTTACATTATAAAGTTGTAGAATGAGTTTACAAATTTGACAAACTGTCGACTAATGACTGATGTAGCCAGGATGATCTGAGTGCTCGAACATGATGGAATCTCTTCGCGAAAAAAGTGTACTATTGTAGGGTAATTCTCTGATGTGCCATGTGCAATACTAATCATTTTAGGACTCTGACTTATCCCAATGTTGTGTTGTATATGTACATCGGGTTTATCAGGTTTCCTTCTGTTTCTCTTATGCTTCATACTTTTCTTTGTGGTGGGTTGTGATGTTGATAGTGTAGAACATTCTGCTTGATCTTGAAAAATTTTAGATGAAGTATCCAAGATATTTGTGACATGCCTTTCTTCATTCTACATCTTCTCTGTCAAGGGTGATGGATTAACCTTATATGTATTAACCTGATTTCCTGTAGTTTCCCTTTTATCCTGATCGCCTTCAATTAACCATTTTTCAATGGAACAAATGACCTCCTCATAATAAGATGGAGCTTGCTTCAGCAAACAGGGAAGCTTATGATCTATTGATGGCTCTTAATTATCTAACTTGGGTTGGAACTTCTGTATATGTGATCTTTCCATTCTGTCCAACTTATTATGAATAGTAGTGATTTGATTAGAATGCTTAACTTTCATAGTATTGATTTCCTTTACATGAATTGATTCGGTTGTTTTTATTAATTGTCCTTGCTTTTCCTCCATGGCCAACAATCTATTCTGAAGATATATCTGACCAGTTTCCATGTCCTTAATTATTGTGCTATAACTTATGATTTACTTGAATAGCACTCATTTCTTTCTCATGATTTGCTTCCATGGTGATCAAATGATTCTGCATGGTGGCTATCTGACTAGAGTATTTAAATTCCATGATCTTCATTTCCTCAACATGTTTTTCTTCTATAACCAACAACCTGTTCCCTAGCATGATAAGCTTTTAATCTAGCTTCTATGGAACTCATTTCTTTCTCATGATTGGCTATTAATTTTGCTTGATTAAGTTCCATGTTCCTGATGAGTTAAGCATGCTTGACCTCCATACTTTTAATTAAATGTGCTTGATTCAGTTGCATATCTTTAACCATTTGCGTTAACTCCTTGATGAAATCATTTTCAACTTCTTTAGTCCCCTTCACTTCATTTTTCGCTTTGACCTTTCTCTTATCTCCATATTTATCTTCAAAGGCATCAATGATTGATTATAGAGAACCAAAGGTGTTTTTAGGGAACTTAGTGCACCAATCCAAAGCAACAGCACCTAAGGTGAGAATGAAAAGTTGCATCTTCACATCTTCATAGTCGGTATATGGGCGACATTCGCTTATGCAAAGATTGACATTCTAGATGTGAGTCTTGACAGTAATGGCTTTGTTACCTCAGAAAGGGGGCACCTCATCGATGGCCTCGCCGACTAAAGGAGGGAAATGTGTGGAGCTCCCTAAAAGTTAGTAAAATTACAAGGAGCAAACACGTCATCCATGATGACTTGCTTAAAGGGAAAAGGTGGGCCAAATGGATACTAGAGAGAGAGATCCCTACACAAGAAAATCAAGAAATCCACATGAAGTGAGCTTCTAGCATAAATTCTTGTAAGAAATGAAAGAAGTGGAGTCGCCACACGAACATGAATCTAGCTCCAAGATCCAAAAGGCAAAAACCGAAATGTTAGTTGGGGAGAAGCAGATAGATATCAGGGAGGGTTTCTTGTCTACGAAATAATGGACGAATAAGTGGAGTCACCACCCAAATGGAAACCAACCAAAATGTCCAAGTGCTAAAGGTGCGGATAGAGAAGATGAAAGGATTAGTGAGAGGAAAAAGATAAGATGATGAAAAGATGGAGTGATATAATAGCGCCAAAAAATGTTATGTCATTTGACAAGCTAATGAATGGAGGTAAAGATTAGATGATTAGAAAAAATGTCGTGAGGACCAAAGACAGAAAAAACTTTGTCCTCGGCAACAGTGCCAAAAAATGTGTCGTTGATGGGATAAGTGATAAGATGAAAAAATGAGAAGATGCATATGATCAAGACGAATGTCGCAAAGCCAAGGTCCAATAAATTGGTCCCCGTCAACGACGCCCCCAAAATGTATAAGCATCGCGACAACGACTCAAGTCGTGGGCTGACACCCCGATCCCCAACCTCTCCGTTTAAGTTGTCTCCCAACAGCAGACTATCGGGGGTAGACCTTATGGAAATGAGATGAATAAGGACTAGTTGGGAACCAACTAATCTGAGAGACACAATTGAGTAAACTAGTGCTTGTTTAGATTTAGCAAGATATTCACGATTCGATTAGATATATAGAATTAAAACCAGTGCCTTATGGAGTCAACACTCTTGCTTTACAAATTTAAGACTAAGTACTGGATGGACAACTACTGCTTTGATGAGTAACTATCCTATATAAAATGCAATTCCTAGGACTTATGTGAAATGCAAAAATCTTGGTTGATTGTACTTAAATCCCTAGTCTAAATATGTCCTTTGATCTTTGTCTGTATTGAGCCTAAACTTTATAGCAAATGGCAAAGAGAAGTTAAGGTGAAGCACACGAAGGTGTGATTAACGATCCCTCTCCTTGAAATCTAACATACCCGGTGCCTCCAGCACTGCAGAAACTGCGGCTCTGACGACTGCAAGGTCATCGTTTTAGACACTAAAAAGGCTAAACTTCTCAAGAGAAAAAGCAAAGGTGTCCTTATCTTTCTATCAATCAAGTTTATGCTTGGAGGTCGGTTATTAGATGTAAAACCAACTTAGGATGCAAAGTGAAGATAGAGAATGATTAGAGAAGAGATTGTTAAAACTTTGTAGTACTTAGATTATGATTTATTCTGAGTTATGCACTAAGTATTTATTAGGAGATCAAATAGACAATTCCAACCATAGAGATAAATGCCAATTTCGGAAAGTAAGATAGATAGCTGAGATGCACAACTTTCCAACAATCTACAATGAAAATCTCAATGAAATTGCTAATGACATACACTTGAAACTCAAAACCAATTAACAAAGAGGTATTCAGATAGCTCAGATATTCAATTAGATCTAAATCATATGCAATTTTATGTAAATTCCTTCAAATGCTACTTAACTCAAAGAGAATTAGATTTCAACACATCTACCATTCATCAATCAAGGAACGAGAATTTTTTAGAAAAAAAGACAACTACCATCAATTCCATAGATCTAACTGCTAAAACTAATGTGTGAGATTAATTAACTTTCTTGAAACTGTGAGCTTATGTGTGTGCAATTCAAATTATATAACCCAGAGAAAACCAACAGTTTTTCTGATGATGCAAGCAGTTCACCAACGAAAACTTACTTGAAACTTCAGATATTATGTTCAAAACAACAGTAAATTATCTTAGGACAGCAGAGAAATTAAAAGTTTGTAAGAGCAACAAGTAAACTTATGACAATAAAGAGAATTCCTATTGCAATCAAATATGTCATCCCTCTAAAAAACTTGTAATGTCCCTTCCTAATTGTTTTCCCAAGGTGAGGAGAAACCATTTTTGGCAATTTTGTTATATTTTGCTTAATGCAATTTTGATGGAAGAACTTAGGAGAAAGGGGGTCGATATGCCTTTTAGTGCATTGTGGAGGCCACTCACCCACCCAAAATACGCACCCCTTGGAGGGAGCTCGATTTTCCTAAGTGGTGGATCAAAATATTTAATGGGACCCGCGTGGGGCCCAAGGGAGCAAGAATAAACAAAAAGGAGTAAGCAGAATTTGGGTCCTTTTGATGATTTGAGAATTTCAATGTTGCTTTGGTTGTTTAGCTACACTACAAGTGTTGTTCAGCACAAGAGCTTCCCAAGGAGTGAAGCTCATCCCTCTCTTCGTTGGACATTGAGTGCCACCATAAGAGGGATTTCTTTCCTATTGGAGATAGAGAGAAGATCACCCCCTAGTGGAGTATGCTGCCTTGGCCAGCAATGATCCAGGAGGATCTCGTCAGATCAGTTGCACAGATGTTCAAGTGTCGTCGTCAGTGTTTAGTGTCGTCGTTAAATCAGTTCAGTGTCGCCAGTTTCGACAGTGTTGGTTATGGATCAAGTTGTTTAGGTAATGTTATGGTTTCATGGCGTTCAGTTGATATGGGTTAGTACCTAGCTGTCGACTTGTGTTCATCGACAATTCCGCCAGGATTGGTCGACGACGTGTTTTGTCATTCGTCTTCGCAGGTTTTGTCGTTATCTCGCAAGATGATCATCGACATGGATGTCGTCCATGTCAGAGGTAAGATATGTCGTCAGGGTTGTCTTCGCAACTGTAGATTGTGTCAACGATATGTATTTGGTTTCGTCACATTGCGACAATATGTTGTATATGGGTTGTTAAAACAAAATGTGAACCCTAATCTAATACACATAATCCTAAGTCCTACCTATCGCATTCAAACCCTATATTAAAAACCCTAAGCCTAAGTCCTAACCCTAAACCTATCACTATGTAATAAAACCCTAAGCATAAAACCTAAACCTAACTCTCAACCTAATGTTAAATAATGAAATACATTACAATAAACAATACACAGCCATCTTGACCACGCAGTCAGCCAAACCACATCGGAGAAAGTCATGTGACCAAGTATGAGTGTTAGTCAGCGGGTTGTCAAAACCATTGGAGAACAGTCACCTTAACCGCAGCCTAAACTGTGTCGGAAACATGTGACCGGTGTTAACCGTCAAGGTATGTGACAACAATTTGGGATTTCACTGCCAGAGTGTTCACCGTAGTGAATATAGTTTCATGTGACAGGGTAATGAATAACCCCCAGAGTTATATTCATCACCGTAGCACTAATGGAGACTGTTTCCATGTGAACGGGCATAACGAAGTCGTCGCCAGAACCAACGAAGAAGACCACTAGGTGGCATCTGGTCGTTAGACCGCCGGAAGTCACACGCAACGGTCCAACCTCTGCCCAGTTAACCTGACCGCCAGCGGCTTCAGCCTTATCCAAAGTTTATTTATGGGTTTTATATGGCTTTTGTTTGTTGGAACTAATTCGGGGACCATGCAACCTAGCCTAGGTGGCATTAAACAACCAGACCGAATTCCAAAACCATCCGGAAGCAATCCAAATTCACCTCGAACTTAGCCAAGGTGGTTTTAATGTACCTGCAGGCCTTTAAAAGGCAGTTTCTTTTCATTGATGACGAGGAGAATAGTTTTGGTTTTTGTATGCAGATTATGGAGGTCATAGGCAGTTTTGTTTTCAGTGTAACAGGAGCATTCAGAGTCGGAATTGGGAACCGTGACAGGCGTTGGAAAGCTGGTTCAGAGGGCTACCTGATGACAATGATCAGAGGTGCCTACGTGCACATTCAGAATGATCAAATCTCTGTGTAATTGACCTCATCTGTTTCATTCCAAATAAAGTGGTCGCCCATCTTGAAAGGAGACCCGGAGACGTAGTCCATCAGGGACAAACTCCGTAATCAATTTTGTTGTTTGGTATCGTTGTGTTTTTACCATTTTCACTTCTATTATGCATCTATCTTGGGTTTAATCAGTTGTTGTAAAGTCTTCTTCTCAAGCAGTTTCCTCGATTTTCGTGCTTTGAGCTAACATTCAAATCATTAATGGTTAATCAATTCTAAATCAGTTTAAGTCTATGATCATTTTCAGATCAAGTAATTTGGTATCAAAGCAGGTTGAATTTGTAGAATTTGCCATTGAATGTTAACCAAGTCAAAGTCGCAACGAGGAGAAGGAATCCTTAAGCAGATCGATCCAGAGATTGGAAAGCGACGAGTCGTTCATAAATCGACCATGACAAGATTTGATGCTGGTGAAAACACTGAAACTAAGATGAATGATGAACAATGTCAACAAGCATTCTTGACTATGCAACAGATGTTGGGAGAACTGTACAAAGACAAGAAGGCGAGAGATGCAGCTTCTTCCTCAAAGCCATTAAAGAAGGACAAAGGTAAAGGCAAGGCTGATAAACCACCTTCACCTCCATCATCTCCATCATCATCTTCTTCTTCTTCTTCCAGTGCAGACTTAAAACAGAAAAGAAACCTAAGAAAACATCTCTTTTGAAACTTGATATAAAATTTGAGTTACCTATTTATGATGGCGAAATGAAACCTGAAAAGCTAGACAACTGGATTAAGCAGTTAGAAGTGTATTCTCGCATTCAGAACATTTCTAGCGATAAAACTAAAATTCAATTAGCTACACTTAGAATGGGGAAACAACGTTAATCTGGTCAGAAAGTAAAACTCGGATAGATGTAAAGTGTAAAGGAAAAGTCATCTCTTCATGGTCTAAGTTTTTAAAAGATCTTAGAAAACAATTCTATCCTTTAGGATACATGCAGCACGTTGTTGGTGATTGGCAGCATCTGAGGCAAGGTAAAGGGCAAAGTGTTCAGGATTTCACTCAGGAGTTTAGAAAGAAAGCATTGGCACTTAGAAAGAAGTCTCAGGATCTCCAGTTCCTCTTCAAGGGAAAGACAGTGGAGATTACCAATAGCTACACGTACTTGGGAGTACAGTTTTCGAGCCCCCAGTTCAGTATGCGGCCAGCTCTGCAACCTCGGATCAATAAGGGGTATGGCTCTCTAGCCATATTGGAGAGACAATGTTTCTGCCATCACTTCCAGGACATCTCGTCAAAGTTGAGCCTTATGGACACCTTGATCCGACCCACAGTCTTGTACGGATCGAAAATTTGGGGCCCTTCCTTGCTTGAGTCAGACTGGGCAGCAGTTGAGAGAGTCCAAAACCTTCTCCTCCGACGCATTATCCGTTGCAAGTGTACTATCCCACAACAAATCATTCTGGCCGAATTTGGTGCACAACCCTTCCGCCTTGAGACAGCGTTCAGACTGGTCTCCTTTCTCCACCGAGTTCGGAGCTTCGCAGACACTTTGAAAGGGCGTGACAGGTACCCTTATCTAGCCTACTGCTCTTCTGAGGACATTGACCGCACACAACCAGGGAAAACCAAATGTTGGTATACAGGGGTCTCAAAGTTCCTCAAGGCAGTGGGGCTCCACACAGATCACCTCCCCCCCTTTCAGTACTCCTTGAACGCCCCCAGAGGACTCCCCCCAAGCAGGAACTCAATAAGATTATCAAGGAAGACATCTACAAACAGTTTATCCAGGTCACATGGATTGACCCCCCGGGGGGGCTACGTCCGAAAATGGCTTTCTATGCAGAGCACTTTTTGAGTATCAGAAACGGGCTTATAGTTCTCCCCCAGTACACGCTTCGGCATTGGATGCATGCTCTCCAGATCCCCCTCGGACAGTTCAGAGTTGGATCACACAGGCTTCGGGTAGAAACAGACCACCAGATAGAGAGAGTTGACAGGATTTGCCGACTGTCCCATACACAGGAGGTCGAAAACGAATGGCACTTCATCTTCGGGTGTCCGATATATTATGAGATCAGAGGTCGCTTTCACTGTCTATTCAGAGGACCGAATACCCTTCCCAGCTTCTTCAACTACACGGACCAGAGATGCGTCGCACTTTACATCCAGGAGACTCTTAAGCATCGGGAGCATATCCTCCAGCCTCCCGTCCGACCCAACACTACTCGTCAGACCACCTCTTTCTTCAGTACACTTCCCTCATCCCGAGGAGTTAAGAGATCAACCAGTGAGAATACCGATCAAGCGGGCTCACACATATCGGCAAACCCTCGTTCAGTTAAGAGGAGAAGCCCCTTGCCTACGAGGACCCAGCAGCAGAACCGCACCAGGCATCTCCCCGAGAGGCAGTCCAGGATCATAAGATCACGGAGACAACACAATGGGAGGCAACCAATGCCCACTATTTCAAGCCAGCAAACCTTACTGAACTACCCACAGTTCTCCTCTCTCGACCTCGGATGTTAGGAGAATCGGACTCCCACATTCGCGTCCCCAGGGTCTTCTTCACCAGTGATCTTGCGACGCAGTCTAGAGATCAGTCGGCGAGGCCAGGATCGGAGCTCCATATGCTCTTCCCGACCCGCCTCGTTTTTATTTTCTATCTTTCTTTCAGTATTTGTCTTTATGAGGAGACCATTTGGTTCTCCTACTGGGCACGACCCCCTTTTGTAACCGACAGTCCCTTTGACCTACTTTGTGGTCATTCGTTGGACATTAATAAAATTATCTTATCTTATCTTATCTTATTTCATTAGATACACGTGAAACTTTATTAAAATACATCAGCAGTCTACATTCATATTTGCAGCATACTTTATTGATGTTTAATCCTGATGATTTTGATGCACTGTGTGTTCAGGCCATACATACTGAATCAGGTGGCAGACCCTTCAAGTTTTCATCGCAGACATCCAAAGAGTTGGAAATCAAAGATTCTAGTGACAGTAAGGGGAAGAATAATTCGAAGAGAAAGAAATCAACAATAGCTCAGAAGGAAAGACCTACCAGTTCTCATTGCCAAAAAATCGGTCATGATGAATCTAAGTGTTGGAAACTTCATCCAAAACTTAAGCCCAAAAAGCTCCTTAAGGAGAAGGATGAAAAGAAGGCAATTGTAGCAGTCCAACAAGATCTAGGTTCATATTCAGGTGATGAAAGGCAGATAACTGCCACGGTTACAACAGGTAAAACTTCTGACACTAGTTCAAGTTCGAAAACTATTGCATCTTCTTCAAACATAAATCCTTCACATGAGGATAAAAGAGTTGAATTCTTTAACATACGGATAACTTCTAAGCATACAAAGATAGATACACTGTTTGACAGTGGGTCACAGGCGAATTTAATATCTGAATATTTAGTTAAAAGTTTGAGTTTGGAAAGACAGAATCATCCAAGACCTTACCCATTAGGATGGCTAAATAAATCAACTCAAATAGAAGTCACCAAACAGTGTCGATTAATGTAAAGTTTTGTAGATGTTCTATGCTAAGAGCAATTTCACTTTTCTCATAGCAATCATACAAGTAGTTAAGCAAAATGCAGATAGAACATATAAGCAGATCTTACAGAAGACAAATCAGAAACAGGAAAATGTGTGTTCGTTTCGGCGGTCAACAGGATGCTTCAACCAGCAAAGTCTCCTTTGGTCAGCCAGCCCAGCATGTGTCACAACAACCCTCCAACCAGTAGATGAGTCAACCCAAGTCAATTCTACAAAAGTCAACGATGTCCTGAAAAGTCAACGCAGGGGCAGCAAGCTAAAAGTCAACGCAGCAGCAAAACGGTCAACCCTTTGACCTCGATTTTTGTGCCAGGTAGTACGGCCTTCAAAAATCGAACCTTCCACAAGTTTTCAGCTTGATTGGACCAAGCGTTGACCAAAGTCAACGTTGGTCAAACTTTCTGCGAAACCCTAGCAGCAGAAAATCGTACTACAGCTCAGCCGTACGGTCTGTCCTCTTCGTCCTTCCCACGTGTGGCTGAAATTCGTCCTCCAGGTAGCTCGTACTCTTTAGGATGAGAGAGGAAGATGTGAGTTGTGTTGTGATGAAATTCTCTCCAACTTTTCCTGTATTTATATCCATCAATGAGGGTGTGTGACACATCTGTTGGGCATGTGAGCCTACATGACAAAACTGGTTGACCTTGCACATATAATCTATTAAGAATAATAAATTCCAAATATAAGTTCTGCTCATCGGATTAAGACTATTTTTATATGGATTTTACACCTCTCAGAAAGAGGAATCCAACAAAAATATTAGCCTCTTAATCTGAGCATCAGAACATGGAGTTTGGACCTAGTTGTCCAAATTTAACAATTAAGATTTGCCATTACAGCAAATTACATTGATGAAATGGAATTAGATGTGCTTCTAGTAGACATATGTGGACTCTGGAGTTGTCTTAGGAAGTCCTTATCTTTATGACTGTGATGCAGTATTTTACAGGAGAGAACATAAATATCACCTTAAGAGAGATGGGGTTGAATTTATTGTCAGAGCACATCAAAACAAAAATCACTTGAATTCAGTTAATGTTAATCAGATGAAGCGATTAATAAGTTCAACTAAAAGATTTGTAATCATGTGTGTGAAAGGACAACATAACAATTGACATGATGATTGTTCAAGTTATGAGACTCAGCTTAAAGATGGTTTGATTAAAGAGATAGAAACTTGTTTAGTTCTATGTAAAAGCAAACATCTTATTCATAAGCAAGGATTACAACATGAATTACAATTTGTGCCTAAAGCTCCTCTTCCTAATGTCAAAATGAATCAATTCAGTCCAAGTTTGGAAATTAACAGTTACAGGGATACAGGTCAGTATTGGGGAAAGTCAATGTTCAATTTCTCTTGTATTGTGTCGCCATTTCATGTTTCAAACAGTTTGGAAACCTCTTTTCAAGTGGCGAGGAAACCTATTTGTTTTCATATCCAAGCCTTTTCTAAAGCATTGTCAAATTGTCTAATGGAAACTTATGCATTAGCGCAAAGTGCTAATCAACGGAAACATCATTTAATAAATGAAGGAAAAGTGATTCAAACAAATCAATAGCTAAATCAATACTTTCAAAGACAAACTAAGTTGCAGTAGATTTCGCCTTACAGTTTGATACGTTCATTGCAGCAACCTCACTTAGTAATCATGAAGCAGGAAAGTATGTTTAATCAAGTAGCTAGTTTGATGTCAAGAGTATCTTTGATTGTCTCTGTTATTCCGCAAAATAGATGTTTATACAAGTTGATGGTATTAAACAACATCCATTAGACAGTGTCGTCAAAGATGTTTATGAATCACTAACTCATGGTTCTTCATGGAAAGAATTCAATTGCCATGTTTATAATAGGTTGTTTGCCCATCGTCGCAAGTTGTTCATACTACAGATGGATGGAACAGGTCACCAACTCAAAATATGCCATGCTCAACATCATCAGGGTCATCACTTGCAGGTGATTGATCGAATGTATTGGTACATCATCAGTGCAAGGTGGAAAGAGAGGGAGTTCTACCCACATCGACTATTTGTTTAGTCAAACTTTTGGTGCTCCAAAAACTTTCAAGTGGAGAGGATTGATCCAGGAGGATCTCGTCAGATTAGTTGCACAAATGTTCAAGTGTCGTCGTCAATGTTCAGTGTCGTCGTCAAATCAGTTCGGTGTCAATTTGATAGTGTTGGTTATGGATCAAGTTGTTCAGGTAATGTTATGGTTTCACGGCATTCAGTTGATATGGGTTAGTACCTGGTTGTCGACTTGTGTTCATTGATAGTTCCGCCAAGATTGGTTGACGACATGTGTTTTGTCATTCACCTTCATAGGTTTTGGTGTTATCTCGCAAGATAATCATCGACATTGGTGTCATCCGTGGCAAAGGTTCGATATGTCGTCAGGGTTGTCTTTGCAACTATAGATTGTATCAACGATATGTATTTGGTTTCGTCACATTGTGACAATATGTTGTATATGGGTTGTTAAAACAAAATGTGAACCCTAATCTAATACACATAATCCTAAGTCCTACCTATCGCATTCAAACCATGTATTAAAAACCCTAAGCCTAAGTCCTAACCCTAAACCTATCACTATGTAATAAAACCCTAAGCATAAAACCTAAACCTAACTCTCGCCCTAATGTTAAATAATGAAATACATTACAATAAACAATACACAGCCACCTTGACCGCGCGGTCAGCCAAACCACATCGGAGAAATTCATGTGACCAGGTATGAGTGTTAGTCAGCGGGTTGTCAAAACCATCGAAGAACAATCACCTTAACCGCAGCCTAAACCGTGTGGGAAACATGTGACCAGTGTTAACCGCCAAGGTATGTGATGACAGTTTGGGAGTTCACCGCCAGAGTGTTCACCGCAGCGGATATAGTTACATGTGACAAGGTAATAGTTACATGTGACAAGGTAATGAATAATCGTCAGAGTTATAGCCGTCACCGCAATGCTAACGGAGATTGTTTCCATGTGAACAGGCAATTAACGAAGTCGTAGCCGAAACCGTCGAAGAAGACTGCTAGGTGGCATTTGGTGGTTAGACCGCCGGCAGTCACATGCAACGGTCCAACCTCCACCCGGTTAACCTGACCGCTAGCGGCTTCAGCCTTATCCAAAGTTTATTTATGGGTTTTATATGCTATTTGTTTGTTGGAACTAATTCGGGGACCATGCAATCTAGCCTAGGTGGCATTAAACAACCAATCCGAATTCCAAAACCATCCAGAAGCAATCCAAATTCACCTCAAATTTAGCCAAGGTGGTTTTAATGTACCTGTAGGCCTTTAAAGGGCAGTTTCTCTTCATTGATGAGGAGGAGAGTAGTTTTGGTTTTTGTATGCAAATTTTGAAGGTCATAGGCAGTTTTGTTTTCAATGTAACAGGAACATCTGGAGTCGGAATTGGGAACCGTGACAGGCATTGGAACGCTGGTTCAAAGGGCTATCTGATGACAGTGATCAGAAGTGTCTGCGTGCACATTCAGACTGATCAAATCTCTGTGTAATCGACCTCATCTGTTTCAATCCTAATAAAGCGGTCACCCATCTTGAAAGTAGACCCGGAGACATAGTCCATCAGGGACGAACTCCGTAATCAGTTTTGTTGTCTGGTATCGCTATGTTTTTACTGTTTTCACTTCTATTTGTATATATCTTGTGTTTAATCAGTTGTCGTAAAGTCCTCTCAAGCAGTTTTCCACGATTTTTGTGCTTTGAGCTAACATTCAAATCATTAATGGTTAATCAATTCTACATTAGTTTAAGTCAATGATCATTTTTAGATCAAGCAAGGACGCAGTTTGGGAGCAGTTGGGGATGCAGTGGGAGAGACTGCGTGTTTGGTAGAGCAGGGGAGTCAAGGAATTCAGTTGGGAAGGTTGTTGGAGGTATTCACATCGAGTTGCCATGTAGGAGAGGAGAGATTACAGCAGGAAGGCCAGTTAAATACCCAGGTCGAGCTGTTGGTCAAAGGGCCTGCGTCATCCTCACTCAGGGTTGTGCAGTCATTAGTGGGGGTCACTTGGAAGGAGGCCTAACAGGAGGATTGGGGAGCTGTGTTGTGGGGAAATTCTTGGGAGTCCGATTTGGGGAGGTTTCCTGACTTTGTGGCAGCAAGTTACAGCAATTCCAGTTACAGGCAATGAGTTACAGTATTGGAGGAGGGCCAAACCCCAAGGGGTCAAATTTGGAGGGTCAAAACCATAACAAACCCTTTCGGGGTTTTTCTGGGTTTTTGACCAGGATCACAGCACTAAATTTACAAACATTTATGAGCAGTATTGGGGGACAATTCAGCCAAAAGTGTAGAAAAACTGGGTCAATCCCCAAGGGGTCGAATTTGGCAGGTCAAAACCAGGGAAAACCCTTTTTGGGTTTCTTTGGGTTTTTGGAGAGGAGCATAGCCCCAAAGTTGCAAAAATTTCTGGGTTGTTTTGAGGGCGTAAATCAGAGCTTGAAGTCAGCCAACAGTGCATTTTTGAAGGGACAGCACAGATTTCTAGGCACAGCAAATTCACAGCAACTGGGCACTTTGCATTGATCACCTGAGGCTTGTAGTTTGCTTTGTGCAAGCCCAGGTGCACCTCATCCAACTTTTATTGTATTCTAGTTTATTTATTAATGAAAAATGAGCCGATTTGGATGTTGATGAGAAATTTATGTTCATATGTTCCTTACTGAAATAAAATTTTATTGTGAATGTTATTACTTGCCTTTGTTATCACTGCAAATCTTTCATTAGGAATATTACAAAACTCTTATGACAATTACTTAAAATTTGTGATGAGATTAATTAATTAAATACCCAAGTGAGTTAAAAATTCCTTCAGTGAAAAATGAGTTTAATGTCACTACTTTAAATGTGATTAGCTTAATTAATTAGATAGTGAATGGATAAAGGTTTTAGAGGACAAAACCTGAGGACCTAAGCCTAGAAGTCTTTGCCAAAAACTTTCAATGATGAGCAACCCAAATGTCTCTACAAAATCTAAAGATGTATCACTCAGAAAATCATATTCTCTCCCACAGTGATGAATCAAGATTTTGTTCAAGTCTGGACAGCAAAGGAAAAAGGCCAAAGATAGGCATGTGTTACTGTTTAAGGAGAAAATTGGAGGCTGAAAGGATTGTTGCAGGCAACGTTGGAGGCTTATATGACAGCACAGCCGAGGTTAAGGGTTGCGTTCAGCCTTTGGAGGAGGAAGGCTACAAGGAATGCAAGGGAATGGAGGAAGGACTGCGGCAAAGGGAGATAGGCTTGAGTAGACAGGAGAGGAGATTGTTGTGAGCAGTGTTAAGGGTTTGGAGGTAAGCCACAAAGAAGAGGATGAGTGGAAGGCTTGGCCAGGGGTTTTGGAGGGTGTTGAGAAGGGGAAGGACGCAGTGTGAAGGAAGAGGAGATGGGGAAGCGGAGGAATAAAGGAGTTAGGGAGAAGGCAGCGTGGAGGGATAAGCAGGGACGTCGAGAAGGAAGGTTGTCACGGGAGAGGAGGAGGTCTGCGGAAGGGTTGAACAAGGGGCAGCAACAGGGAAAAGGGCCACGCGGAGGAAACGAAGCCACGGCACACATGGACAAGGGTGCCGAGAGGAGAAGTGAAGGTTGCCAAAGAGAATAGGGCAGCGGAAGAGGGAAAGAAGGGGTTGGAAAGCAAGGTAATAGGGAAGCGTTAAGCCTTTAGGGCCCACAAAAAAATTTAAAATTTTGCTTCGATGCTTCACAAAATTTTTTATCAAAACCCCGATTTGAAATGTGAGTTTCTTTGACTGAATAATCCTTGATGTTCGACCCTAAAAACAAAGATTTGAGACTAGGTCTTGCCCTTCAGGGCCTAGGTCTGTCTCAAATTCCAAAAATCTCCTTGAAAACTCTCAGACCTATACCTGCACAAGTAAAAAAAATACCCAAGACCCAATATATACAAAAATAAAACTAAAACCCATATGTTAAAAATTAAAAATTATTTCAAATCTATACATTAAATTATAGATCTACCAGAACTGAGGAGTATGAGTCCAACTCTGCTCTCAAATCTGTAGATATAAGCTCTTCCTAGCCAGATCTATCTATTGAACACAAATTATAAAAGATGATTAATTAAAACATATGAGGTACTAGCCCCAAAGGCCCTACAAAAGGAAAATCGTAAGATAAATCTAGGAATTTAGATCAGGAAGGCTCTTCAGATCTTATGCCTTGGGAGCCAACTAGACCAGATGAGGACATCCCCAAACGCCCAATTTTTTAAATCCAAATGATTTTGGCACACTTCATATTAAGTTGTCAGAATAATAGAGACGCCAAAAAACAATGTAATTTTTCAAGAATTAGAGATACCAACTAACTCTATTAAATTAAAATGTTATTTTAAACCCAATAACCTATGCAAGGTCCTTATGCAATAGATTATTCCACAAAGGCTATTACCCAACAACTTATAAAAATAGTATTTAACAGAACATTAAAAACAATATTACTATAAGATGCGGGAGAGGAACACCACCACCAATGTAAACCCTAAAGATTTTTTGTTGTTATTAGTCCATAAAAGATTACAAGAGAGCTTCAAAAGCTAATACACAATTCAATGACCAAATGCTTTATGAGACAAATTACCTCTAATTTATAGATAAATTCTCCAAATGGCTAGTTGGCCTGATTCACCATCGAAATATTTATTTTTTGAAAAAATTTCTAATCTCTTCCAATTCACTTTTTAATTAGCTCAAAATAAATTATTTTGAACTAATTTCTTCAAAAAAATGACTTTGACTAAACCAACAAGGCCTAAGGGTCCAAAATTTCTTGATATTTTCCCTTGTTGGGGGACCTCGAAAAATTAATTTCTCTAGAACCCACGAATTTTTTATTTTGGAGAATTTACTTTTCTTAAGAATTAAATTTGACTCTAATTCATTAAATTTCTAGCTTAGGATTTTTAATTTATTCTTGCCAGAAAATTCAATTAATTGACACATGAGGGGATTGATAATTTTTTCCAACTCTCTAATATTTTAACATCATAGCTACAATATTATTTACATAATCACATTTCAACCCTCAAAGGTGGAAAACCCATTTTTTATAGACCCTCAATTAATTACCCAATTCGAGGACTCAAATATAATCTAATAGACCAAGTGATTTGTATTAAAATAATATAGTCAATCAGCTAAAATTATTCCCAAATCCCTTTACAGAAGACTTGACTAGAACACTAGGACTTACCTAAGATCTTGACAACAAAATCCACCCTAGCTTTGGGGTGAGGCTGGAGGAAAATACTTTCCCGATCATTTGTATTTTGAAACACAAATGAATAGGTGAAACGAAAAACCTCTTAGGATATAAATTGTCATCAAGATAATATTCTTACCTAGGTTGTTACATACATTATCGTCTTACTAAGATCATTTACATTATAAACTTGCATAATGGTTTTACAACTCTAACAAACTGTCAACTAATCACTGATGAATCCAGGATGATCTTAGTGCTTGAACACAATGGAATCTCTTTGCGAAAAAGTATACTATTGTAGGGTAGTTGACACAAAGTGGTCAACAAGGTGAAGCAACAAAAACTGTTGCGTATGTTCAAAATCGAAGTCCTCACTGATCACTAGATAACATGACTCCTAAGGAAGCATTCACTACGAAGAAACCAAGCATAGACCATCTAATATTTGGTTATCCTATCTATATTCACATTCTGAAAGATAAGAGAAAGAAGTTGGATCCTACAAGCATGAAGGGAATATTTCTTGGCTGTAGTAATACTTCAAAAGCATATAGGATCTACATAAAGGAAAAACATCAAATAGAAATAAGACGAGATGTGATCTTCGACGAAAGTATTGCGATAAAGAAATCAAAGGACCTCTCGATTGACTTTGATCATGAAGAACTTCCAATATTTGAAGAAGAATGTACTAGGGAGGAAGAGGATTCAGATCATGAAGACTTGTGCAACTTCACCAAGTCATCATCCATGAGAGTAGAAAGAGACCTAATTGGTTAAAGGCTACTCTTCTAGATGCAGAGGGACATAGAGCAGCCAAGGGTACGTTTAAGGAAATTAAGAAGCCTAAAATATATTTAGGTTATGCAGCCAATATGACAAAGTTAATTGTCGCAGAACCATCCACTTTTGAAGAGGTTGTCAAGAATGGAAAGATCCCATGAATGAAAAATATCAATTAATAATGAAGATTGGAGTTTGGGAGATCGTTCCTAAGCCTAAAGACAAATCTGTGGTAACTTCCAAGTGGCTCTACAAGATTAAACATGCAGCAGATGGAAGTATTGATAAATATAAGGCAAGATTTGTGACTAGGGGTTTCTCCCAACAAGAAGGCATGGATTGTGAGAAGACTTTGCACCTACAACAAGGTATACAACTATACGATCGTTGGTCTCTTTACCAGCATCAATGGGATGGAACATCCATTAAATTGATGTCAAGACATCATTCCTAAATGGTATTATTGATGAAGAAGTCTATAGAGAACAACCCTTGGGATTTGAAGTAAAAGATAGAGAGACTCATGTATGTTGGCTAAAGAGGGCACTTTATGGCCGTAAGCAAGCACCAAGGGCTTGGTATGCAAGGGATGGACACATACCTACAAAGATTGGGCTTCTCGAAGAGTTATGCTGACCCAAATCTCTATATAAAGGTTGTGAAGGATGAGCCTGTAATCATTATTCTATATGTGGATGATCTTCTCATGACAGGTGTGGAAGGTCCATTCAAGAATGTAAAAAGCAATTGGTAGCAGAATTTGATATGAAGGATCTGGGGTTGATGCACTATTATTTTGGGTTAGAAGTTTGGCAAGGACCTAATAAGATATATCTAGGTCAAGGAAAGTATGTGATCGAGCTGCTGAAAAGGTTTGACACGATAGCTTGCAAACCTATGACAACCCCTATGATCACAAACATGAAGAGGCTAAGAAGTTCCAAATCAAGCCCTGTGGATCCGACAAGTTGTAGACAATTGGTTGGCTCACTGATGGATTTGGTAAATACTCGACCAAACATTTGTCTTGCAATGAATATTCTCAATCAGTTCCACGTAGAGCCCAAGCATGATCGTTGGATAGCAACCAAGCATATATTGAGATATCTGCAACGAACAATCCACTACTGCCTAAAGTATGATAAACAGAATGATGTCCACTTGATTGGATATACCTATTCTGACCAAGGAGGTAGTGAGATGGATGGGATAAGCACTACAGGGGGATGTTTTAGTTTGGGATCCCCCATGATATCTTGGATGAGTAGAAAGCAAGAAACGGGTGCTTTGAGTAGTGTTGAGGTTGAGGAAGTTGTTGTCTAACCTCTTTGAAGGACCGATGGACCCTACGGTGACACATTGTGACAACGCCCACTGTATAAGGTTGTCTGAAGACCCAGTGTTCCATGGAAAGACAAAGCACATAAATAACAAGTATCACTACATACAAAAGTTGGTGCAAGATGGAGTGTTGCAGCTATAGTATATCTCCACTGATGAACAGGAAGCTGACATCTTGACAAAATCTATTCCTAATAAGAAGTTTATATATTTGAGAGACAAGCTTGGATTGGTTGATATATCCTCCCTAGTTGAGAGGGAGAGATAGACACATCATTCATGTCTTTATTTTGTGAAGAAAGAATGGAGGATTGGGTAAGCATATGGTTTCCACTACTCTTTGGGAGTTGGAGCTTCCTTGCATGTTGCAGCTTGCAGCAATTTGAGGTAGCAACCTCTTGTAGGTTGGAGCCTACAGAAAATCAGATGTAATTAGGAGTAGGAGCTTGCCTTTGCATCACAACAATAATAAAATCGTGGTTTTCTCCCTTTATGGGTTTCCACATATATCTGGTGTCAATGTGTTGTTATTATGTGTTGATGTGATGTTTTGGTTTGCTTATTACTTGTTGTTCACATATTCAATCTGTTGATCATTATTTGGTAAGTTGCTCATGCAATGTTTCAGTTAATGAGATTAATGAAAAAAAAAATTAATGTCCATGAATATACTAAATTGATTCACCCCCTCTCTTAGTTTAGGCAAGTTTTTATCAATTCCACTGATGAACAAATAGCTGACCTCTTGACAAAATCTCTTCCTAATAAGAAGCTTGTGTATTTGAGAGACAAGCTTGGATTGGTTGATATATCCTCCCTAGTTGAGACGAAGAGATAGACACATCATTTTTGTCTTCACTTCGTGAAGAAAGAACGGAGGATTGGTAAGCATATGGTTTCCAATACTCTTTGAGGATGAGGTTGGGCATCCAAGATGTAAGAGTAGTCGAAGAGGAAATTCCTTAAGGATGTGTTATTCCAAGATAGGAATTGTCCTAAAAAGGACATACCCTATGAACACTCGGGTGGAGTATGATCCTTGATATACAATGATGATGGTGTCTATCACTCATTGGTCTCGCCAGCATTGTGCTCTAATCTTGTGGAAAGATAGAGGTGTTAGTTAAGGCCTTGCTATGTGAAAATGTTGGTTGGTATGATGCAAAGAGACACTGAAATGATAGCTTATGAGATGGCTTACCAATCCGACTCTTCATATGAGATCTCTTCAGTTTGAGAATGTTCATGTACCATTATGAATACCTCCCTAGTTAAGAGGGAGTTTTGAAATGTGTAACTAGGTTTGGTCTTCATAAATATGAAATGTAGTTTTGATTCTTGTATATTGTAAAAAGAAATAAAATTTATTATTGTTATTTTTGTAGCATCAGTTTCGTGTTCAAAGTCCTTTATGTAGAGGTCAAGCACCCATTGAGTGCTTCTAGGGTTTGTCCTAAGGTCAAGAAGTCAAAAGAGTCATTGTCATATGAAGAAGACCCCATCGGGCACATTGTAACTTGTAAAAAGAATTTTTTTGTATTTAAATGAGTCAAAATACCCTTCAAGACCAAGTCAGGTTGGTAGCTAAGAAGTCGACCTCATTAGGGCATGTCGTCCTCCTTGGAAGCCTATATATAGGAGGGAACTCAACCTCCTATAGACACTCACTCATCTTCTCATCATCTAAGTGAAGGAGAAGCAGAAGAAGGGTAACAAAGAAGGAAGAAGGACGAAGGACGAAGGTTTGGGTTATTTCTCTCTCTCTCCCTCACATGTGCAAAGAACGAAGGACGAAGGTTTGGGTTATTTCTCTCTCTCTCCCTCACATGTGCAAAGGACGAAGGCTAGGGTTTCGATGTTGCAAGGTCGAAGTTGAGGAAATTGCAGAGGAAGGCCAAGGAAGGTCTATTAGATCACCTACAAGCCCTGGAAGAAAGAGGAACCCAAGCGAAGGTCAAAGGAAGCCTTGGAAGCCCAAAAATTGCTCACACGTGTTGCAGGGGCCAAAAATTTCAAACTTGTAGTGGATGTTGAAATTCTATAGCTGGGGGTTGAAGTTTTGCAGTTGGAAGAGATTTGACTGGGTTTGACTTGGACAGAGGAAACACATCATCAAGAAGGTCTCACTTAGTCTTGGAAGGGTATTGATCTTGCTCTAGACGTCTTCGAATTCGTCAATTGAAGAATCTATAAGAAGAGAAGAGATTTGCGGGTTTTCCTCTCAAGTGGAGAGCTTGCAACCTACATCCTGTGTTCTTTTGTATTGTTGATCTTCTTGTTTTGGTAGTTGTTTGATGATAAGAACAACATAATAAGAAGAAAAGTTGATAATCAAGAAAATTAAAAATACATCAAAAGTAGTTATCAAGTTGAAGAGAAACCATCTTAGTTGCAGCCCTTTAGATTTCTCAACACATTTCAAAACAGCTACCAGAGTATGATATATTTACAATTTGGGCACTAAGGAGGCTAGGCAAAGATCATACAAAGTCTTCAGTTGAATCCTTGTTCCAAAGATTGTCAGATATTTGGATCTCTGAGTCAATCATTGTTGCTATCATGAGGGTTTATGTGATAGTTATAGGATAGTTCATACATCTCAATGATTCTCTAAATATATCAAGAGCGCCATTGGGGTCTACTATCAAAAACATTATTTGGGATCTACACTGATGAGCTGGAAGCACACCTCAAGGAGAACACTCATGTCAATGAAGGTTACCTTTTACACCATGTCTTGATTGCACTACTCCTGTTTGCAAAAGATGTGACCATATTGACCTTCTCTTCCAAGGGCCTAGATAGATGGTGGTGAACCTTAAAAAGACTAAGGTTATGATATTCAATATCTCCAAGAAAACTTTATCAGATTTTGATTTCCCTTTCAAATGGGGTAAGGTGAAGGTTTCTATACTATACACCTATTTGGGGATCCAATTTACAGGCGCTAGATTTGGCATGAGATCTGTTTCCCAACCCCAACTCAACAAGAGTTGTCTCTTTCTATGCTTGGACACCAACATTTTTGTTTTTTTTTAATTCATGATAGCAGATCTGAACTGAAAGACTCTAGTCAACAGCGGAAATTGAAAACAATAACAAACAAGGAGCTTCAAGTATCCATGTGAGACCATTAGAAGTATATATGAGTCAATGCAAACATAAAAAGTGAGTCGGGTTCAATGTAAAAACCATTAAATAGACCACATTTTTTATTCTAAACCCAGCACCTAATAATTAATTCATATTAGATTTTATGTCTAGTGAATAAAAACGCAGTTGAGTTCTTAACATAACCATTCAATGGAAGCAAAATATTAGCCAATCTCAATCACACATTTGACACACAAATATTTTGCCCAAATGACAGGTCTTCACTAATAATAATCTGAACCTACTAGGGATCTCGTACTGGGATAATGGCCCAATACCCTAGATGCCATGGGTTTGATCAATGCTTGTCCATCCTAGAACGCTAAAACAAATCCCTTATTCTCTATCATAGGATACTAAGAACAAAATTCTCTTAAGTTCTTCCACCCATGGCACGTCCTTCACTTTCAACATGCCTCCTAACTCAAGCTAGAATATCACTATCCCAACTCCCTTCACTGCATGTTTGGTATCAACACCGACCTCCACATGCATCTCTAAGTCCCACTCTGTAAGACTATCAAATAGCTTTCATGCTCCTATCATATGACGTGTGGCTCCACTATCCAATAGCCATGCACTAGTTGGTATGGTGCTCGAGGAAAGGTAAGAAATAAGTGTGAATTCCATCTCAAACTTCCTGGCAAACTCCTCCACATGAGCTTCACGCAGCTACAACTAACTACGTACCTTTTCCGCCCTTCTTCCTCTCTGGACAATGTGATGCATGGTATCATGTCTTATGACATGCAAAACACTTGACCTTAGTGAAGTCCTTCTTCGGCTATGACATTGACTCCCCACTCCTGCTCAAACCTTTTCCTTTTCTCATCACTAACTTACCATGAAGACCTAGGTTCTTGTGACCTTCGTGCTTACTAGCCTTGGCCTTTAATTTCTCCCTCATCTCCTCCTGGACGCAATCATCCCATAACCTATCAAATGAGTGTTGGTTATCTCAAGCACAAATTCCTTTAACAAACGGATCCCATATCTTTGGGAAGTCGTTTAGCACCACGTTCACTAACTCTATGTCGTCCACTTTTTCCCCATTGCTACAAGCTTATCACGAATTTGAGTACTCTTCATCATGTAACTTATCATTGAATCAGATCTAGTCATCTACATAGACCAGAGGTTGTCCCCCAACACCATTTTCCAGTTAGCGCTCTTGCTCCAGTATAGACCCACCAAAGCATCCAACATCTCCTTGGCTATCTCGAACAAGTGAGGGATCAAATGTCCTTCACCACATCCAAGAGTACCCATAGTGCCTTCATCTCCCTCTTTGCTAGGATGACCTTCTCATTGGAATTTGTCAAATCTTGGATCACCTTCTCAACAATCTCCTAGAGATTGTTTTCCTTGAGAATCAAGGTCACCCTTCCTTGAGAATCAAGGTCACCCTAGCCTTCCAAGCCAAGAAATTTGAGGCTCTATCTAGCTTGTCTTCAAACTGAAGACCTACTACAATCATCTTACCAAATCTTGCTGAAGATATGTGCTAAGTCCTTCTAGCACTATTAACTATAGAAATATGCCTATTCCTCTAAGCACCCACAACATTAATTTACCACCAAAACCCCTAAATTCGTATGGTCTCTCTCTCTCCCTTTCAGGGTTGACCTTTACCAATCTTGTTGGTTGCACTATGTAGCTACGTACCATTGTTTCTTCAACATTGTAAGCTCCTTTTACTAGTTGTTACACCCACGAACTTGGGCGGTTGTCCGAGCTCCCCCATGGTCGTTGCCTTATTGCCAGCAACTCGACCCTTCACGCCCTGCTTCCCATGTCGAACTGTGGCTCTACTAGATCTCACATCTTGTCGGTTGAACCCTGCAAGTATTGCATCCAGCAAGGTGCTCTACACTTTGCCTAGGGCACTCACCTTTGTCGTGGCACGCATTGTGGCTTAGTCACCCATTATCGCATATTGTTCTTCGTGCACCTGCAACGATCACGCTCGGTTCAGACAACAACCCACTCTCCCATTAACTGGCTACAATTGCGTCCTTTGCATCCTACGACCACTCGATCATTTCCTTATTGTTTGTCAACCCTGTCTCCCCACGCTAGTTCTAACTTCTTTGTCAGTAGCAATTCTCACGTCTAGTAACTTGTCGATCCTAGCTATCTCCCCAAATTTGTTCGCCTCAATGCTGACCTAACCTATGATCTTGCCTCAACCACTCTTTTCCTCAACCCAGTGCGGACAATTATATGATGGATTCTTTGGCTAGCTGTTGACACTAAACCCCTTGCACACATCCTTTCTCCGCAGCATTGGCCACTACAATGTACAAGCAACTGCCCTGTGGTTGTTGAGGCTGGCAGGGACAGTCAATGTCTCTTACACAAGTTGTGTGGTGGAGGAAGGCCCTAATACCCTTTGTCATCCTTCTCTGCAACCCCCCCCCCCAATTTTTTTTGCCTTAACCTTTACTCAGTCGTTAACCCTGTTTGCACCCTTCATTATACGACCTACGACCCTCTAGTTTTTAGCATGTAATTTTTATTTTCACCTCATATGATCATTGGCCAAACCTAGCCCTAGTGACACATGTACGAGCCTAGCTTTTGTGATTCTAAGATCAACTTTCTTAGAGTTTATCGCTCTGATACCATGTTAATTTCTAAACCCAACACAACTGAGTCCTTAACATAATTATTCAGCAAAAGCAAAATATTAACCAATCTCAATCTCAATCTCAACAGTTCTCCATTAATAATAATTTGAACCTACTTGGGCCCTTGTCTTAGGATAATGGCACAACTAAGGAAAATACATATACAACATAACCTAGATTTGATCCAACTAATCAAGCCCTAGATTTGTCCTTGATCAGCTTGGTCAATCTCGATCTCCTATGTTACACCCCTGCACCTTCCTAGGACCCAGCACACTTAAGTATCTCACTCCTTGTGAAAATCTCTTTCTTAATGTCATGTGCCACTGTATAGTGTGTCTTTCTCCTCTCCTTAGCCTTGCTTTATAACTTCTTATTGAGCTAAATCCCTAACCCTAATCTCTAGAGTGATGGATGGCCAAGATTACATCTCGCCTCACTTGAGATCCACGGTGTAGGAATATACAGGGTAAGTTCCTCAGACAGAACACCAGAAGGACACCGCTCACAAACAGATCACAGATCAATACACCAATATTTTGACGTGGTTAAAACCCTCAGAGAGGGAAACAGTCCACGACCTGCGCCAACGTGGCTACTACAGGCAATTTATTAATAAAAGATTGAAAATTTACTTAAGCTTCTCTCATGCACGGTTAACCTACAAATGACCCTCCATGCGCTTTAAATAGAATTCATGGACCAATCGGGTGTCAAGCCACGGATCAAGTGTCGGTAATACCGAGAGAATGAACCGTCGGATCACTACATATCGTGACCGTCGGATTGTAAGTTACAAAATGTACAACAGTAAAGAAACACACTTTACCTAACTCTATACTAGACCAAGTTGAACTTAACTATTTCCTATGTGTCGGAATATCCTAACATACCCCCTATTATATGTTCAATATATTATGTCATCTTTTAATCAATTTATATCCCCCAATATGAAGTAATGTGGTATGTAATTTCTCCCTTAGTGAAGGCCCCATGATACATCCACACTTTCTTCTATCCATCCATGCTCAGTTGGAGTATTGTAAGATGTTGTACCTCTTGGGTTAGCTTTACACATTTTTATAAAGCATATGGCACTAAGATGAAATTAAAATATATCAAGATAAGGAAAATAAATTATTACCTCCCATATCTTGCTAAATATGCATCACTTTACTTTATAAAGTGGTGGTGCCTGATAACCATGAAATGGACAAAGTTAAATCACTCACCTAGATCCATATTAACTCTAGATCTACCAAGTGCCGAGGGAGAAATTTACTTTCACTCTAAAATAGGTCTACATCTTAAGTGATGTGATCCTTCTTGGTGCTTGGTATATCCCAAATAAAGAAGTGTCTAATTTGGTTTAATTCCCCGCTTTAAATAAGCTATCCTCCACATGAATAGCGTGGGTCATTTTTATTTTTACTGTTATTTTATTTTTATAGATTTATTTTATTATTATTTTATTTTGATGGAGTTAAAATGTTTAAATTGCATTACAACATCTTTACCATACTGGGCTAGAGAATCTTTACCATATTGGGCTAGAGAGCCATTCTCCGTACAATTAAAAAACATGCCACTAAAAGGCCTTGGACTTATTGAAATTTATGAAGCTACACATCCTAAATATATTAAAGGAGATAAAATAGAAGAAAACGATGCAACCAATACTTAATAACGCCTCAATATCATTTCTATCACATCATTGAAACTCAATGTTTTTCACATTCACTACATTACACAACATTTTATTTCAAGGATTTTAATCCATTATTTTAATTTCCTTCACTAAATACATGGAATCAATAAAACATAAATTTATAAATGACATCAAAATAAATTACATCTTAATTCTCGTAATTTAAATTTGTTGTTATTTTTTTCCTTGCACCAATAAAAATGTGGAGAAGAGTACTATGAAAGAATTTCAAGATGTACATTTTAATCTCCTGTGCATGAATATCATAAAGATAACACATATTCTCTTTTAAATCGCTTGATACCAAATTTTTAAGAAACATTCATACATAAAGTTAAATTATTTAAATTATTTATATTGAGCTCCTGTCTTTCATTCTCAAATTTTAATTGGGTCCCGTTGCATACAAGGATACGTTACCAATAAATTGTGTTTAAATTCAATTCACCATAACAATGTTGATTAATATTTCAATGCCTTCCATCAAATTCTCCTCCTAAGTTATCTTCCTATCAAATTTATGCAAACCCACTAATACATTAATACTCACATGTAAGAGGCATTCTTTCAAGTATCCATATGTCATAACGAGTCGAAAACTTGAATATTCTCCTTCTATGTGAATTCATAAAAGATAAATAAGTATTATGGGCCTAAAGAGACATATTTTTGTAATATATGAAATGGTATTTTATGAAAATGTTCTTCTTTAGAATTTTTTTGAGGATGTTTTCTCCAACCTCCTTATGATGTTTTTTAATTAAAATCAAGAAATGTGTTTATCTTCAAAAGAAAATCGTGTTTTTTAAAATATGTTTGAAAGGAAGGAATAAAATGAATAAACAAGTCCTTCAATCAAAGAAACCTGCTTTCCTTATAATATCATTTCTAATAATAAGTATTACTCCTATTAAAATCAGGTTAATCAAGAATTGAAATTAATTGAAGTCTCCCGCCATCTAATCTTGGAAATATCCTCCCCTTAACTCGCTCAAGATCAATTTTAACATTGCATTGAAGCACAACCCAATGTTACCATGTTGGGGTTGTCATGAGATATCTTTTATAACCATAACCAATTTTTGGGTTCTTTATTTTTTGGGAGATATTTAAATTATAATGCAAAAGTAATGGAAATGTTGGAAGCTATGATAATGGAAAAATAGGACGGAAAAAAGGACATTGAATTAGATGTACTCACATATAATTATGGCATAGGTTAGATGTTTAGATATTGAATATGTATGTAAATAATTTTAAGTGTCTGCCAAATTATTAAAAAAGAAAAGAAAAGAAAAAAGAAGTTAAAAGTGATATCAAGATGAGTGTAAACAACAAGCTAAAAGTAATAAATAAAAATTTTAAAGTAATGTTAACCTAGTGTCTATGATGAGCATAAACATTTAAATGTTGGCTCAATTAATAATAAAAGTTTGAAGTAATAGAAATAATAAATTAAATTTGTTTTATTTTGATTTTGTTATTAACCTTTGAATATGATTTGTTACAATCCCATATTTCACAACCAAAATATTTTATAACAACACAAATTCTTAACAATGAATAGTCATCCCCACTTTACCGTGAATATTATTAACTTGTTAAAAATAGGCTTTGTTACAATACCATGCGCCAATACCATGGCTTATGAATACCACAGTACCAAAATACATAACTTATTTCACAATCAAAATATTTTATATCGTTATGAAACTATTCTTAACCATGGATATTCACTTCCACTTTACCATGGATATTATTAACTTGTGAATATACTTTGTGACAATACCATGGGATAATATCATGTTTTATGAATACGACATGCCCAGAACATATATCTTATTCCGCAATTAAAATATTTTATAACAATATGACAACATTCTTAACCATGTATATTATTAACTTGCAAATAGGTTGTGTTACAATACCATATGACAATACTATGACTTATCAATACCACATGCCCAAAAACCATAACTAATTTCACAAAAAAATTATTTTATTTTAATTTATTACGTTGTAAGGTGTTCCCCTCTGGAATCAACTCCCTTAATTGCCACCATGTACTTGTCTCAACCATTCAATCAAATGTTGGATGATTGAAAAGTTCCAAACTGTTGGGTGAATAGTTAAGATAAGAAAAAGCCTAATAGTTAGTTTATGTTAGTTTCTTAGGTTCTTTTTTGCACTATTTTTCATGTTGCACATAATTCCTCAAATGTTGTTGAGCAGGCCACGTCTCTGAGAATCCCGCTCTACTCGAGGAACCTGATGATTAACCCAACATTGATCTTGCCATCAATGGTGTTGACGAAGTCAACGCAAAGCTCAATCTCACCCAGGGCCACGGTGGCATTGCTCTAAGAGAAGATGGTGGATGCTACCTCTACCATGGTTGTGGTCATCATCGATGAATCGATGCTCGTCAATGGCCTCGGTGGCAGTAGCCTAGAAATGCTTGTGGAGATGGTTCCCTTATGTTGGAAGTACAATGCTTCGAGGCTCCAATCCCTCTTTTAGGCCGATTGCTGTGAGCCGAAGCTCAGGATGGACGGTGACAAGTTGTACGTTACGAATAACCCCAATTACAATGTGGATTTGTATTTCAAGACTCTAATCAAATATTTGAGGGCATGGTCGAGCATAGACTCTAATCATTACTGGGGTGGAAGGTGTTAGGGTCAATACCAAGTGATAAATTTTTGGGTTACCATGATGACTTTTGGTGTCCGATACTTCCAACAAAGAGGTCGCAGATCCACATATTTATATCAATTCATTCTCTTTTGGGGTCAAGTCCTGGAGATCTACGCTGATTGGGACCGTTTCTTCTTATTCATTGTGCGAATATGAGTATCGTGGTCAACTATGAGCATAGGATCTATTTACATGTGAGAGCGTAGATTTTTCGTAAATTATAAGATCTATTTGATTTATGGCACCATCTTCATTATAATCAAGTGACTGTAATTATATTTTCCACATTTTTTTTGTCTTTGTGATAAAATTGTAGTTTATGACTAGGTCGAGGCTAGTTTACCTTGTAGATTTTGCATGCCATGAGCCTAATGGTGAGATAAAATGCACTAGAGAAGTTGTTATGCATTGCTCAAGTTTGACTAGTACGTTCTCTGAATCAAGCTTGGATTTTTAGAGGAAAATCCTTGAGCATTCAGGGTTGGGAGAGGAGACATACTTACCTGAGGCAGTGTTGACAGTGCCCCCAAATCCATGCATGGCAAAGGCTAGATAATACACAGATTAATGACACTTCATAAAATTATAATCCTTAAATAAACACCGTATAAACAATTTTCCCCAAATGTAACTCATTTTTGAGAATTCTGACACATGCAACCTTCTTTAGTTTATTGTTAAAAAAATGCACATGCTAGCAGGTTAGAAGGTTGTGAGCCTGTTTGGGAGTATATGCATTACCACTTGACAAACTTGAAATACATGTTGGAGATGAACTACTTGTATGCAATAGTAGGGTACTTGATTATGAGGTGAAATCTATAGATCCCATTATCATATTTCTGTTACAACAGTTCCTCCCATGCTATGTTAGTACTTATGTCCTTGCGATAAGTTCCTAGGTGCATTATCAACTGGTGTTGTTGTGCTGTCATCTTCTATTCTCATTGGATTTAAATTGTAAAAATAGGTAGTAAATGGATTGAGACTCATTATTAAAACTACTCATTGTTTTCCTTTTTATGCACATTAGTGACCATTATACTTTCAAGGATAACTAACAGATAATATTATTGGCTTGATATTTTAGCATAGTAGTCTTTGCGAGGGTTTAGCATAGTGGTATTCCTTAATGGATTAGTGGTGTTCGTGGTGATTTCCCTTATGGTAATCTCATATTCTTTGCTTCATAGTCTTGTTTCATGAGTGTTTTATGATGATAATAATTGTAGGTGGTTAAATGCTATGTTGGTGATTATGGATTATCTTGCCAGTACTTTCCATTAAGGGGTCGATTTTGGTATTTTGGTGTTGATGGACAGAGATATCTCAACGCACAAATAATGTTAAGATCCTAGTACTATGGTATATGGGATGGTTTGGTCTTGAAAAAAAAAACGTTGCTATGGTATATATGGTCTGGTCTTGAAAACCTATTTTTTGTACTGCACTTAACTCTGCATTTGAAGTTTTATTGGCATTTCTGGTATCTTAACATAGAGGACTTAATATATAAAGTGAAAATAATTTTTTGGCACTTTAAATACTTATTTGATTGCACATTCTCTCACAAGTTCATTTACTTCGATGCCTGAAATTTTGACCAGCAATTGGATTGTCGGATTGTTCCTTTTTTGTTTTTTTCAAAAATTTGAAACTATCTATGGATTGATGATTTTCATTGGTTTGGATGTGTCCTATCTACAACAGAATATATCTTACATTGTTTTTCTTGGTGCTAGTCTTTTAATTTATTCATAATTTGATGGGTTTGTTGTTATGAAGTTCACCTTAAACAACAGTATTTTTTGCATAGGAGAAGATAGAGATATGGAAATAAGTATCTAGGATTTGGTGATTGCTAGGGTTTATACATCCACAAAACAAGAAGATGGTCGAAGGGGATATAGGAAATAATATAAATGTGTACAGTCACATTAGGGATTTTAGAAGAAATATTTAGGATCAAAGATCAATATACAGTGGTCTTTGGCAGCAGACAACCAATAACATTTAACGGTGATTTCTTGGAGTGGTCCTCATATGTAAGTGCTTCAACCTTTGTCGGTCATTTGAAAGAATCTTTCAAAATTTTTGATTCCAAAAATAATAGATTTTTGGATTGTATATTTTTTCTCAACAAATAGGTAATAACTAAAGAATGGTAAATTTGCATACTTGTCAAGTTTGTTCACTCTCAAACAATGAATAATATATCTGTATGCTTTTTTATTTCAATGAATAGGTAGTCATTGAAGTTTGCAGGATTAAGAGGCCAGTACTTTAAGTATCCAACATTTGGTAGGCATGGGGATGCATTATGAAACATCGATAGGAAGTATGGAGAAATGTTTTTGATATTTTCCACTTCCATGGTATGAGGAACTTTCGTCTTTTAGCAGCTAAATATGGTTTCCAGATGTAAACAATTTACAAAAAAATACATATTGTAGACAAACACGCAATGGGTTCATGATCCATGGTTATCAATTCAAACTAGGGTTATCATTATTTGCTTGTTTATTTCTTACTACAAGACTTGTGTCAAGTAGCTTTACCTGGTAGAACTCCTGGGGGGTTTTGTTTTATTACAAATTCGGTGATTGCTACAAACTTTTGTAAATTGTTATATGTGTTAGTCTACATATTTTTATTTGAATGCTTTGTTTTGAAATTTATATTTGCTTATAGAATTGATACAAAATGACCAATGCCTAAATCCTAAAATTTACAAACATAATTTGTAAAACAATATACTTCTAAAGAATTCATAAAATTATAATCCCTAAATAAACACCATATAAACAATTTCCCCCAAATGTAACTGGTTTTTGAGAAATGTGACACATAAAATCTTCTTTAGTGTATTGTTAAAAAAATGCACATGCTAGCAGGTTAGAAGGTTGTGAGCTTGTCCAGGAGTAGATGCATTACCACTTGACAAAATTCAAATACGTGCTGGAGATGAATTGCTTGTATGCAGCAGTAGAATACTTGATTATGGGATATATAGTTTGGTAAAATGATCTGTGTTGACTACTAGTCGCGAGGTGAAGGTGGAATTTCTTTGATAATGTTGTTCATGGTTTGGTAATTAGAGAATTCCTACTTAATTAAATTGAACCTTGCTTCTATAACTTCTCACATATCCTATTTGTGCAGACCATTCCCAAGTGTTGGTTTTATCCTCACCGGAGAAGATCCAATTCATTTGAAAGTCTTATCTCAACCTTAAGTAAATTTGATCTAAAAGAGTTACATTCCCTGGTCAAGTCTTCATTGAAAACAATATCTCTCCCATCAGGCCTGCCATTGGACCAACTCTTTAGGGAATTGGATCTTAAAAGTTACTAAAAACACCACATTCTTGTATCCCAATTCTGATTTGAGGGTGTGTGACACTACAATTCCTTCCAAATGTTTTTTGATTAGAGTCCTAACCCAAGCTTCTACACATAGTGGGTGAAAATATTTATTCAATGTAATACATGACTTCACCAAGATTTTCTTGTATAGGACATTAGTGGAAATGAGCTTCCATTAACCCTCAATTGCTAGTGTTTTGGAGAATTGTGCCATGTCATTAAAAGCCCATTCTCCGTGCTACCTTGGCGTAGAAAATCTCTTCCAAATAGCCAAAGTGACACATGTATTTATCTTTTTGCTAGAGAAATTAAAAAAAATGTTTTTCAATCTTTAATAGAATTTCTTGGGAATAAAAGCTAGAGAAATCCAATAGACAGGTATTACATCTAAGACATTTTTTATCAGAACAGGGAAACCCTATTTTGAAAATTGAAATTTATTGATGGCACTAGAAGGATATTGTCCTGTTCAGCTTGTCAAATAACCAATTCCAGTTTGATATGTTACAATCATTTGGCTTAACATGAAAAGCTAAATACATCACCATAGAATAAAAAATGGAGGGGGGAGGAAGAATCTAGTGCCAAGCAAACAATTTGAAATAGATAGTGGATTTCCTCTAATTAATGTCCATACCTGTGACAGAATGGAACAATATGATAATTTTATTGTATACACTTGCTTCTCTCACTGATCCATTTTAAAATATCAAAGTTTATTGACAAATAAAATATGGGTGATATCAATTACAATTTACATTAGCAACCCCTTGTACCATATAAATTTTTGAATTGTTTCTCTCTAGATATAGCTTTGCTCGACACTTCAGCTGCTAACAAGAACAACAAATGAGAAAGGAGGCAACCCTAACAAGCTCTATGGTGAGCTTAAATAACTCTAACACAATTTTTTTGGTCAGAAATCAGGATAGCATAACTGATTATGTTGAGTTCTTCATCTACCGAGTGATTAAAACAACAGGCAAACACTACTTGATTAACTAGATATATAACCAATTAGTTTTATCACATGATTTGGAGAGATATGTTTTCACAATGAATGCCCACTTCCTCTTCATTTTTATTGCATGGAAAGCCCCCCTGGAAGTCCGAAGCACATCATGGGTTTGTTTAGCCTCAAGAAAAGCAAAGTGTTCCTCGGAAATTACATGAGACGAAATGCTTGAGTGTGCTAGGTATCAGTTTTTCTATAATTGTGTAGATGTAACTAGAGAGGAAAATGGATCTTTATTGATACAAATTTGAAGGATTTTAAAGCTTCAAAATATTTTTGATAATAGTGGAATTTGAAGCCAGAAGAATTCTCTTTGATTCTTGATTCCTCTGTTAATATGAATGTCCCAAAGGAATGTATTGATTTCCATTCGCCATCTATCCCTACTTTCTCATATGGGAAATTTGGAGATTTCCGTATGACTTGCAGAATATGCACATAAAGGGCACGTTAAAGTGGTCCTAGACTTGCCTATGGTCCTTAGACCCAATTTTGATATTAATCCCATCTACAAACCATGCTCCTAAAATCTTGCAGAGGCTAGATAATCCACAAATTAATGACACTTCATCAAATTCCAATCCCTAAATAAACACCATATAAACAATTTCCCCCAAATGTAACTAGATTTTGAGAATTATGACACATGGAGTCTTCTTTAGTGTATTGTTAAAAAAATGCACATGCTAGTAGGTTGGAAGGTTGTGAGCCTATCTAGGAGTAGATGCCTTACCACTTGACAAACTTAAAATACGTTCTAGATATGAACTGCTTGTATGCAACAGTAGAAGACTTGATTATGAGGTGAAATCTACAGATCCCAATATTATATTTCTTTTACAACAGTTTCTCCCATGCTATGTTAGTGCTTATATCATCGTGATAAGTTCATAGGTGAATTATCAACTAGTCTTGTTGTGTTATCTTCTCCTATTCTCATTGGATTTAAATTGTAAAAATAGGCAGAAAAGGGATTGGGATTCATTATTAAAAATTCTCATTGTTGTCCTTTTTATGCACATCAGTGACCATTATAATTTCAAGGATAACTAATAGAGAATATTATTGGCCTAATATTTTAGTATAGTATTCTTCGGGAGGGTTTAGCATAGCGGTTATCCCTAAGGGATCAATGGTGTTCTTGGTGATTTCCATCATGGTAATCTCATATTCTTTGCTTCATAGTCTTTTTTCATGAGTGTTTTATGATGATAATAATTGTAGATTGCTAAATGTTATGTTGGTGATTATGGATTAGCTTGCCAGCACTTTCCATTAGGGGTCGATTTTGGTATTTTGGTGTTGATGGACAGAGATATCTCATCACAAAAATAATTTTAATATCCTACTTCTATGGTATATTGGATGGTTTGGTCTTGAAAACAAAACGTTACTATGGTAAATGGGATGGTATTGTCTTGAAAAAATAATTTTTTTTACTGCTCTTAACTCTACATTTGAAGTTTCACTCGAATTTTTGGTGCCTAAAAATAGAGGACTTAATATATAAGGTGAACATAAATGTTTGGCACACTAAATACTTATTTTATTGCACATTCTCACACAATTTCATTTACTTCAATGCCTGAAATTTTGACCAGCAATTGGATTGTGGGATTGTCCCTTGTTTGTTTTTTTTCAAAAAATTGAAACAATGTGTGGATTGATGCTTTTCATTGGTTTGTATTTGTCCTATATACAATAGAATATATATTACATTATCTTTTTTGAACTTCACCTTAAACAACAACATGCTTTTTCATAGGAGAAGATAGATATATGGCAATAAGTATGTGGGATTTGGTGATTTGATGGGCTTTATACATCCACAGAACAAGCGAATGGTTAAAGGGGATATAGAAAATAATATAAAGATGTACAGTCACAGTAGAGATTTGAGAAGAAATATTCGGGATCAAAGATCAATCTACAGTGGTCTTTGGCAGCAGACGACCAGTAACATTGAATAGTGATTTCTTGTAGCGATCTAAGTTCTTCAACCTTTGTCAGTCCTTTTAAAAAATATCTCAAGTTTGTTAATTGAAAAAATAATAGATATGTGGACTATATGTTTTTTTCTCAACGAACAAGTAATAACTGAAGAATGATAAATTTGCGTACTTGTCATGTTTTCTCACCCTCAAAGAATGAATAATATACCTGTATGGTTTTTTTCAATGAACAAGTAATAACTAAAGTTTGGAGGATTAAGAGGCCAGTATTTTAAGTATCCAATATTTGGTAGGCATGGGGATGTGATATGAAAAATCGATAGGCAATATGGAGAAATTATGTGTGCATCCATCTGAGGAATCTTCTTGGTATTTTCCACTTCCATGGTATGAGAAACTTTCATCTTTTAGCAATTGAAGATGGTTTCTAGATGTAAACAATTGTCAAAGAAATACATATTGTAGCCAGATATGCAATGGGTTCATGATCCATGGTTATCACTTCAAACTAGGTTTATCATTATTTACTTGTTTATTTCTTACTACAAGATGTATGTCAAGTAGCTTTAACTGGAAGAACTATTGGGAGGTTTTGTTTTATTACAAATTCGGTGATTTCTACAAAGTTTGTAAATTGTTATGTGTTAGTCTACATATTTTTATTTGAATGCTTTGTTTTGAAATTGATATTTGCTTGTAGCGTTGATTCGAGACGAACAATGCCTAAATCTTAAAAATTACAGACATAAGCTATAAAACCATAATTCTAAAGAATTCATAAAATTGTAATCCCTAAATAAACATCATACAAATAATTTCCCCAAAATGTAACTGGTTTTTGAAAATTGTGACACATGCAGTCTTCTTTAGTGTATTGTTAAAAAATGCACATTCTAGTAGGTTCGAAGGTTGTGAGCATGTCTAGGAGTAGGTGCATTACCACTTGACAAACTTGAAATATGTGTTGGAGATGAAATTCTTGTATGCAACAATAGAAGACTTGACTATGGGGTATATAGTTTAGTAAAATTATCTGTGTTGACTACTAGTCATTAGGTGAAGGTGGAATTTCTTTAATAATGGTGTTCATGGTTTGGTAATCAGATAATTCCTACCTAATTAAATTGAATCTTGTTTCTATAACTTCTAACATATCCTATTTGCACAGATCATTCCCAAGTGTTGGTTTTATCCTCACCTAAGCAGATCCGATGCATTTGAAAGTTTTATCTCAACCTTAAGTAAATGTGATCTAAAGGAGTTACATTCCCTAGTCAAGCTTTCATTGAACCTAATCTCTTTTCCAATCGGCCTACCAGTGTACTAATTCTCTGGGAAAGTGGATCTGAAAAGCTAATAAAAACACCACATTCTTGTATGCCAATTCTGATTTGAGGGTGTGTGACATTGCAATTGCTTCCAATTTTTTTTTTCAATTGGAGTCCTAACCAAAGCCTCTACATGTAGTGGGTGAAAACATTTCTTTAATATAATGGGTGACTTTACCAATATTTTCTTGTAGAGGACCTCAGTGGAAATGAGCTTCCATTAACCCTCAACTACTAGTGCTTTGGAGAATTGTGCCATGCCTTTAAAACCCCATTCTCCATGCTACCTTGGCATAGAAAATCTCTTCCAAATAACCAAAGTGAAACCTATATTTATCTTTTCGACAGAGAAATAAAAAAAAATGTTTTTTAATATTTGATAGAATTTCTTGTGACTAAAAGCTAGAGAAATCCAATAGACAGGTGTTACATCTAAGACATTTTTTATCAAAACAAGGAAAGCCTATTTTGAAAATTGAAATTTATTGATGGCATGAGAAGGATATTGTTCTTTTCAACTTGTCATATAACCAATTCTAGTTTGATATGTTACAATCATTTGTCTTAATATGAAAGCTAAATACACCACCATAGAATAAAAAATGTAGGGGGGAGGAAGAATCTGGTGCCAAGCAAACAATTTGAAATAGATAGTGGATTTCCTCTAATTAATGTCCATAACTATGATAGAATGGAACAATATGAGAATTTTATTGTATACCTTTGCTTCTCTCACTGATCCATTTCAAAATATCAAAGGTTATTGATGAATAAAATATGGGTGATAACAATTAGAATTTACATCAGCGACCCCTTGTACCATATAATTTTTTGAATTGTTTCCTTCTAGATATATCTTTGCTCGACACTTCAGCTGCTAACAAGAACAACAAATGAGAAAGGAGGCATCCCTAATGAGTCTTCTAGTGAGCTTAAATAACTCAGACACAACTTTGTTGGTCAGAAATCAGGATAGCATAACTAATTGTGTTGAATTCTTGTTCTACATAGTGATTAAAACAACAGTCAAACCCTACTCGAGTAACTCGATATATAACCAATTATTTTTATCGCATGCTTTAGAGAGATATGTTTTCACAATGAAGCCCCACTTCCTCTTCGTTTTTATTGCATGCAAAATCCTCATGGAAGTCCCAAGAACATCATGGGACTATCTAGCCTCAATAAAAGAAAAGTGTTCCTTGGAAATTACATGAGACGAAAGGCTTGTGTCTGTTGGGTATTGTTTTTTCTATAATTGTGTAGATGCAATTACAGAGGAAAATGGATCTTTATCGATCAAAATTTGAAGGATTTTAAAACTTCAAAATATTTGTGAAAATAGTGGTATTTGGAGCCACAAGGATTCTCTTTGATTCTTGTTTCCTCTATTAATCTAAAGTTCCCAAAGGAATGTGTTGATTTCCATTCACCATATATCCCTGCTTTCTCATAAAGGAAATTTGGAGATTTCCATATGACTTGCAGAATATGCACATAAAGGGCATGTTAAAGTGGTCCAAGACTTGGCTATGGTCCTTTGACCCAATTTTGATATTAATCCCATTTACAAACCCTGCTCCTAAAATCTATGTCTGCACATATTCTATCAAAACAGGTGTGCTCTATGTTCAATATTTTTTCATCAATCTTAACAAAGGCTCTTATATTGTTGCCGATGATTTGAAATTTCTATCCCTCTGAGAGTTTGGTAGGGAATATATTTGAACAATATCTTGCTATCTCACCCCAATTATTTTCAACCCAAAGTATAAGGGGTTTCTCACTTTAGCACCAATAATGTTTAGATGATGCTTCTATGGTATATGGGATGGTTTGGTCTTGGAAACAAAACACTGTTATGGTATATGGTATGGTCTGGTCTTGAAAACCTATTTTTTTTACTGCACTTAACTCTGCATTTGAAGTTTTACTGGCATTTCTGGTGCCTTAACACAAAGGACTTAATATATAAAGTGAACATAAATGTTTGGCTCTATAAATACTTCTTTTATTTCAACAAATTGCAAGAAAATATATCTTACATTGTTTGTTCTAAACTTCACCTTAAACAACAACATGTTTTTTCATAGGAGAAGATAGATATATGGCAATAAGTATGCGGGATTTGGTGATTTGATGGGGTTTATACATCGACAGAACAAGCGAATGGTCAAAGGGGATATATAAAATAATATAAACATGTAGAACCACTATAGATATTTGAGAAGAAATATTCGGGATCAAATTTTAATCTACAATGGTCTTTGGTAGCAGATGACCAATAACATTGAACAATGATTCATTGTAGCGATCCTCGTATGTAAGTGCTTGAACCTTTGTCAGTCCTTTTAATGAATATTTCAATTTTGTTAATTCCAGAATATTTCATGTTTGTTAATTCCAAAAATAATAGATCTGTGGATTTTATATTTTTTCTCAATGAATAGGCAGTAACTGAAGAATGATAAATCTGCATGCTTGTCAAGTTTGTTCACTCTCAAAGGATGAATAATAGATCTGTATGATTTTTTTCAATGAACAGGTAATAACTGATGTTTGCGGGATTAAGAGGCAAGTACTTTAAGTATCCAACATTGGGTAGGCATGGGGATGTGTTATGAAACATCGATAGGTAGTATGGAGAAATTAGGTGTTCTACATCTATTTGAGGAATCTTCTTGGTATTTTCCACTTCCATGGCATGAGAAAATTTCATCTTTTAGAAACTGAAGATGGCTTCCAGATGTAAACAATTGTCAAAGAAATACATATTGTAGCCAAATATGCAATGGGTTCATGATCCATGGTTATCAGTTCAAATTAGGTTTATCATTATTTACTTGTTTATTTCTTACTACAAGATGTATGTCAAGTAGCTTTAACAGGTAGAACTCCTAGGAGGTTTTGTTTTATTACAAATTCAGTGATTGCTACAAAATATATAAATTTTTATATGTGTTAGTCTGCATATTTTTATTTGAATGCTTTGTTTTGAAATTGACATTCCCTTGTAGCATTGATCAAAAATGACCAATGCCTAAATCCTAAAAATTATAGACATAAGTTGTAAAACAATACTTCTAAAGAATTCATAAAATTCTAATCCCTAAATAAATGCCATATAAACAATTTCCCCAAAATGTAACTGGTTTTTGAAAATTGTGACACATGTAGTCTTCTTTAGTGTATTGTTAAAAAAAAGCACATGCTAGTAGGTTCAAAGGTTGTGAGCTTGTCTAGGAGTAGATGCATTACCACTTGACAAACTTGAAATATCTGCTGGAGATGAACTTCTTGTATGTAGTAGTAGAAGACTTGATTATGGGGTATATAATTTGGTAAAATGATCTATGTTGACTACTAGTCGCGAGGTGAGGGTGGAATTTATTTAATAATGGTTTTCATGGTTTGGTAATTAGATAATTCCTGCTTAATTAAATTGAACCTTCTTTCTATAAGTTCTAACATATCCTATTTGCGCAGACCATTCCCAAGTGTTGGTTTTCTCCTCACCTGAGCAGATCCAATGCATTTGAATGTTTTATCTTAGCCTTAAGTAAATGTGATCTAAAGGAGTTACATTCCCTAGTCAAGATTTCATTGAACCCAATCTCTTTCCCATCTGGCCTGCCAGTGGACCAACTCTTTAGGGAAGTGGTTCGCAAAAGTTACTAAAAACACCACATTCTTGTATGCCAATTCTGATTTGAGGGTGTGTGACATTGCAATTGCTTCCAATTTTATTTATTTATTTATTTATTTTAA